>JAIPRL010003024.1:0-51594 GCA_025469235.1 Pemphigus obesinymphae | reverse complement strand
AAATATTCATGTGTTTGGTAATAATTATAATATTATATAGGTATTATTATTAATATAGGTACCAACCAAAGTTAATGTAAATTATATTATTATAATTGTATAGTATAATATAATTTATTATATTAAATTATACTAATATGTTAATGGCCTTGGCCATAACACGAGTTGATAACATGGTTATATAATACAGTGTATGTAATATGGGGAATAAAAATAAACATTTTTATTGGGTTGAAGTGGGTTTTTTAAGAAAAAAAACAGCCCATTAAAACCCACCCAAATAATTTTCTTAAAAAACCCGGGGTAATATTGGGTTTTTTCGGGTTTTATGGAAGAAACCCAATTTAACCCAACCCAGTTGGGTTTTTAAAAAAAAAAAAACCCTGGTTTTTTCCAACCCTGGTCAAAAGGAAAGTTTAAATGTTTGCATTTTGGAAATTTTTATATATTTATACGGTTCATATATGATTTAATCATGTTTTCCAGAATCAACTTTTCCAACACTATATTATACCTACACATATATCTTATAATATATATATATATAATACATAAATATATATTATATGTGTGTGCACACCTGGATAGTTTTGTAGACCTTTCACTCAATCGGAATAATACATACAGTGTATAGAACGCCAATTAAAGTAAAAAAATATATGGTTGTGGTTAGGTGATGATAGTGGTAATAATCTGAAATTTTGATTATAAATAAATTGCACGCGGTTATAACAATAAGACGGACGCGTTTGTTTATAAAAATGACTCGCGTTAACACGGTGTTAGAACAACACACTGCGCGAGCATTTCACATTACGTATTGGAATTACATAATAGTAATGTGTATTTTTATGTGAAATTAATTTTCCGGTACCCTTACGAAACGCACGACTTTTCCATAACGTATATAATATAGGTACTTTCTGTGTATGGAGTGTCTATATTTTGTACTACCAATTACGGATAGAATCGTCCGCAGTTTGAAATGATGAAATTAGCTAACGAGAAACATCATATAATACCTAATATATAATATTCTTGTACGTTGCAGTCACTATATAATATATAATACGTATTTTATTAAATCATTTTTTTAATTTATTTTAATTTATATTTATCATTTATTAATTCATTTTCATAAGTGCATTTTCTTATTAAATTGTCCGTCTAGTTTGTTATGTTATTGTAATTAGGTATGAATATCACATGGCAAATGGCATTCATATACACTCGTTTTATCTAACTATTTTTTTTTTTTTTATATCGAAGTGAACTCAGCATGTTATTTTATTTATCATCACGGTGTTTCTTATGATTATTTTCGTTTTTGTGAATTTAATATTAAAATATCAAAATAACAATCTGAGCATTTCCAAGTGATATTGAAAAAATGTACTCTGAATAAAAATATAGAAATAATATATTTGTTGGGTATACCATCTTAATAACTACTTATAGAAAGCTATTCGCAAATGCAGAAGTGTATTTTCGAGCCGGGCAAAAATCAACGTCAATCAAATTCAAAATGTTAAAATCATTCGTATAATATAGGCTATCAAATAATTCGATAAGAAAATATAAAAATTAGGTACTAAAATTAATTTTAAGAATACTTAATAGTTTACAAATTTTTATTTCTATTAAGTGTCAAAATTAAAGTAAATGTTAGTTTTTTAATTGATGACCTCATCATAATTCAACATTGAGTTTACTAATTGATAAAATGCTTAGAATAGATAATGTACTTTATCAATATGATTTTTATATTACATATATTAAGATGAATGTCTCACAAAAAATTGAAAATATTAATAATACATTTTTCATTTCTTTTAAATTAAAAAAAAAAAATCCGTATCTACTTACATTTTATATATATTAATTATTATTATTATTATTTAACTAATAATATAAAGTTTAATTGTTAAAAACAACATAATATTATATAGGATATTCTTAGGTGCTAAAATATTTTATGAAAATTCGGCCGGTAGGGGGTGAAAACATTTCACTCGTCGTGTGGATATATTGAAGTTGAAAACAATGATAAATCATTTCTTTCGATAAAACGATTTTTAGCTAAGTTTTCGGGTAATATTTATATAATTAATATTAGTTAAAAAGTGTGTATACAAATATACCTAAGTAATACTTAGTAAAATACATATCTACTCTGTGAAAATTTCAAATTCTTAGACACATTTCTTTGGAAATTACATCAATGAAATAACCCGTTTATTGACGGTTTTGGGCAGTTTTTCTTAAAGTGTTTAAATCGAAATATGACTTCTTGAAAGTATTAACTAAATAAAATTTGCAGAAAATTACAGAAAAAAAAAAAAAAAATGTGTAAAATTGTAAAATATTATTCTTTTGCTGTTATCGACATAAAATATTGTACAATTATTTTATAATAATATTGACTATAGATTATTTAAAATGATAACTAATATGATTGATTTCACAAATATTATTTGGACACAAATAATAATTAAAATTTAAAATAAATTATACTCGAAACCAGTTATTTAATTAAAATGTTCGGAATATTGGATTGTTTAAAATATTGATAGCATATCAATTTCACAACAAAAATAATATCAGACGTATATGTGTTTAAATTAATCATACTTATGTATTGCGCTATTAGATAATTTAAGTTGAAAAATAAGGAAAGTTAGGTAACTAAACGCTTACAATTACAAAATCGTTTATAATATTATATTTATAGAATGGGTGGAGGTAAGAAACTACGTGTAATGTTATAATGTTAGTATTGTGTGTTATATTATATTATTGTTTTTTTAGTTTTTGTTTAATGTGTATAAAAAAATATTTTTGAAAATAATGATTATATATATATAAACGTAGGTAACTATTTGTTGGAAATTTAAAATATCTTCTTGTATATATACGCAATCAAGGGCTCAAAACCTTAAAATATGCAAAAAAAAAAAAGATTAAAATCCTAACAATTAATAGTTTGAAAATACTTCATTGCTTCACATAATTTTCCGACAAAATTCCAAAATACTTCATTCAAAATGTGAATAAGCAAAAAAAAAAAACCCTATTGATTTTTTCTACTATTTTCCGACTGCATTCTGAAGTGGAGGGGGGGTGAGATTTTTGCGGGCACCCTTGTGTATAATATAATTATTGTAATACCTATACTTATTTTATTAATCTAACTTTTGGAGATTTTAAACGCGTAATTCGTTTTTTGCGTGTATGTAATGATCCGAACGAAATTATTTGATATAAGTTCCAACGTATACGAAATTCGGAGTATTTCTTTACCGAAAATAATAATAATTATTTTGTATTCTTATTATTTTATTTTATAAATTGTATGGTTGTTTAAAAGTTTTCATCGTAGATATCGTTTGGAATAAATTATTGTATCTGAAAAATGTACGCTTATTCCAATGATAAATCAGATTGAATAGATTATAGCTGATAAAAATATATCTATACAGTATACATATATAATATATACAACATATGTTTGTAGACAGATAATCGATTAAATCCGTGTAAAATCAAAGGATCTTTATGTTATATTATACATTAGCATTATTATATATTTTGTAAGCATCCCTTAAGACGTTTCAAATGTTCATTTATCAGTAAAAAATATTTATATTATACAGAGTGATGTATTTAATTAAAATTCAAAATTACCCCCTTTAGGACTTGGAAACCTCGAAAACTAAAATATCTATAAATAGCCCAAAATTGCAAAAAAATTAAAAAAAACTTAATCAACGTAAATATATTACTAAATTAAATATTCGATGTAAATTTAAAGATTTTCAAGTCATTATTTTGGAAATTACGAAGAAATGAAAAATCTCGATTTGACGAAATCGTATATTTGCCGTTTTTTCATTATTTTCATCATATTATTGGTAGTTTTTTTTTATACATTAAAAAACTAATGAGAAAATCGAAAAATTTGCTACAGGATACCATGTAAGCATATAAAGATCGGAGTACTCCTTCTAGTACTAAATTTGTTAACAGAGAAAAAAAATAAACATCATTGTAAAACCACTATCTCCCTCGCTACGCTCAGAATCTAAGTCGGTAAGTAGGGGGTTTAGATAGTAATATCAGGGAGTACTTTACTTGTCGGCTAGAATACTAGTAGTGGATATATTACATTTGAAAGCAATGTTAAATCATTGCATTTTATACTATATCTGTGAAATTTTTTTTTAACTTCATGACGTACAATATATTATTTTAGTAATACGATAAAGTAACCATGGAAACTTTATTTGTTTATTTTTAAATTTATTAGAGTAGTTTTTCTTTGAGTTTTAGAAAATGGCCGGATTGGAAATTGGAAATTATCATCTAGAACGAATCTTGTATCAAAAAGCTCTTTATTCCAAAACTCCTACTCGATATTATATTCTGTAAGTACCCAAAACGTTGTTTCCAGAGAAAAATAAACAATAATAAAATAAACATTATTTTACAATGATGTTTATCGCTCCGCTCAAAATCTAATATTACATTTTTATCTAGATAAAGATAAATATGAATTTATCTAGATAATATACCTAACATAGACACGTATACATTTATAAATGTAATAAATTTAAATTTAAATTTACTGTGCAGTCTTGGTCACCCTTTACCGCAGAAAAATCAAAGAACTCGGAAATATAATTAAAAATCAGTGACGGCTGAGTACTTTAATAATAATTGAATCATTCTGTATTATTATAATCTAGTACATTCATAATTTTCTTCTGATATTATTGATTTTTATTATTATTTTTTTTTTTTATTCCTTATAATATTATATCGAACACAAATAATTGTTTGTGTGTGTGTTATATGGAATATATGAGTGCTCTTGTGTGCATGTGTGTCCATTAGTGACTCAACAGAAAACCAAAACAATCTTTTACTGTATTAGAGGAGAGTAAATATCTATAGGAGTATTGCCGCCTTACAACGAATGACCTTGGATGAACTTGTCTATATACACGATCGCCCTGGCACGATCAGCAAGTGCATTGATCCTTTTCCCCGCAAGACGGTCGTCCTCATTTGGGGTCAGCACCGAAACTTCCTACACGTAATAATAATAATAATAATAATAATAATAATAATAATAATATGGGCGGCGTGTTTATGCTACAGGCGTTAAATATGCGATGAGAGAATGTCGATATAGTGTATAATATGTGTATATATATATATATATACATACTAGAAATTGATCGGAAAACGAAAAAAAAATAAATAAAAAAAATATACAATTTCCAACACGTATCTATTTATACCTATGCAGTTTTGATTTTGATCGATAATCGTCGATCGATATTGTGTGAAAAAAGAAACGCAGAGTAGAAATTATACGAATAGATCATCGATATTTTACTGTACCCATATGGGTATAAAGTACATTTTTTTTTTTCAATTCTAAACGAGCCACAGGTACGTCTGCGGTTTCGGCCACCGTAATTTAATATGCTATTTACCGCATTTTTGACCGTTTAGTACAATATTATCTACGTCATGCAAATTGTCGACTTCAATTTACTTTATCAACACTGTACGGGCGCATTGTACAGTTTACACGAACTGTGGCACTTCGAGCCGAAACGTTCTTCGGAAAATTTGGCGAAAATGGAAGAAAAACGAACTGTTTACTCGTTCGGTCCGTGATATCGTTTAAAACGTATAATGGTAACAATATTTAGAACACGCATGCACTATTAGCAGCTGTCATACGGATGGTTTTCTTTCACAATATACTTTTTTTTTTTTTGCTTAAATATTGTCTGAGCGTTTTTATTTCTATAGACGACAAAGTTGAAGGTGGTGTGATTTACAGACATTTACAATTATAAATACTATAACTATAGTACTGTGTTACTAAACTAACACAAAATTACTAGACAAAAATGTTAATTGTAAAATGCATATTATTTCAACCAAAATAAACATCGGTATTAGGATAATAATTTCATTGCGTTATAGTATTTAAAAAGATAAATTATGATATTTTATGAATTTCATACAACAAACATTTGAACAGTATAATTCCTTAATTTACGTTTTAAAAATATTTTGTCGCTATTATATTGATGGATATATAAATAACTGGATGATTTTTCATCTTTCCACAACATAAACTCATAATATTGTCCCAACAATAGTTTTAAATCTCATGAAATAAAATTAATATGTATTACGTGCGAATATTTTAGCTTTTGGATTAATTCGCCCAATTATTGTTTTAGGAATATTGTAAAACTGCTATAATGCAAACTAAAATATTTACTTTACTATAAACATTATTGGAATTGAAATTTTATTAATTATTACTGCTACCGTTCCCATGGTGCTATTAGTATAAACAAAAATTCGTCAAAAATTAATACAATTAGTGTTATTAAAGGAATATCGAAATTTGTATAATATATGATACGTAATGTTAAAATATATTTGTTTAAAATATTAGGTTACCAATGTTAATATATCATTGTTTTTTTAAATTCTTTAAAAATATACCTAGCCACATGTTTTTAATGAAAGAAATCGTATTCATAAATATATAAATAAACATATCGAAAAATAGCTAAATATAGATTCAGTGCCGGATTTAGTGTAGAGTATTTGTGACTCGAGGCAAAAATAATAGTAGGTAGTGCTAATTTCAATAGGCAAAAAAAAAAATCGCCTAAAAAAACAGTAGACAAGTAAAAACAAAAAGCAAAAGTAATAAAAAAAGGTCATCAAATTATTTTACTGTCCTTAAATAACTTTAGGAGCCCCTTAAATATACTGCGCTTGGGGGCATCGGGGGCAAGAATCATTGCTTATGCCCCTAAATCCGGCACTGTATAGGGCTACACGTAGACAGTGTTGTTATTTATAATTCTATTTTTGTTTCGTTTCCCTACGATGTTTTCAAGTTGATGTAGTTAAGAAATACGAAAGCAATATTTTCAATAAAATGTTATAAATATATATATAAAAAAAAAAAAATAATAACGAAAAAACAATAAAGGCATTTTAAAACATAAAAGACTTTAAAAATGTATTCAAACATTTTTTAATTATTTGATTTTCACATTTTGTAAAATTTCTTTAAAATGGTCTTTATAGAATCCCTTAAAACTCGGGCATTTGAAATGTCCTCGTTAAATCGTTAAATATGTAAATAAGATCTGTATATTTTCTGTGTCAATTTACTTTTTAATATTTTTCATTTCTCGTTTGGATATGTATATAGCTGGTTTACCTTCATACATAATGAGCAAATATTCGTCGTTGTACTTTTATTCTGAGAGGGTGTGAACATTAATATATAAAATGTAAATAATAAGTACTATAGGAGTACATATTATTATAGTAATTTCAAATGATTTTATCGAAATTTTAATTAATTCTAAGACAATAATCATAATAATACATTCAGAATATAATATGATTTATATAGTTGGAATTTTCATACTGAATGCATTTTGACTACACTTTTTACCGTGCGATAAACTTTAAATTTTAAGTTTTAAATGAAACGAGGAATCCATATTGTTTTATAATAGAGTTTCCTTTGTAGAATATTTTTAACAATAGCATAGTGCTCCAAATACTTCAAATAATCGCTATTATTTCTTGGAATCTTATTATGATAATTTAAATAGGTTAAGTTAATTATGACACCTTTCAATAATTTAGCGAAAAACAGTGTGGAAAAACGTTTTTTTTTTTTAGTTATTTTCCAAGAAATAAAAATGAAGTTACTATGAGTTTTTAAATACTTTCTGCGGTGGGTAAATACGAGTTATAACATGTTTATGCAACTTATTTTTAAATTATGTTACGCTCAATGAAAGAACAAATAATTTATTGAAAAATAAAAAAATGAAGGATAATTTCTTAAGGTTTGTTTTTGTAACTGGAAGTATACAGTAAAATTTCAATATGTATTAAAAATTGAAAAAAGTTAAAATTCTGGGCGATTTAACAACATTTTGGAAGAGTTAAAAACTCTAACTCACATTTAGAGAAGAGGTTCTATTAAATTTTCAGTATTTTTACTATAATAATACATTAAATAGATTAAATACTAATAAATCGATAAAAATGGACTAATGGATTCCTTTATTATCTGTTAAATATATTTATGCATTAAAGTGTGGAAAAGGAATAAAGGTTACAACATATTTTAAGTCCAATCTAACTGACCTTGAAAATGTCAAGTATAGGCGTATGTTTCAAAGCACGATTGAATTCTCAATTCTTATAAAGATTCCGGACACGTTTCTTAGTGTTCCTCTTCATTAATTTATTTTTCTATCGAATTCACTGAATACTAATGCGATTCCTTTATTCAATTATTCCAGTATTAAACATAACTATAATACTGACTAATACATCACACTCTATCGGAGAATACAATTTTTGACGTTTTAAAGAAGTCGTATTTTATTTTTTTATTTTCATTTTATAATCTAATTCTTACTAAATATTTAAATCAAGTGTTATATTTCATAAAATGATTTAAAGAAAATCTAAAATTTATTATTTATAAATCTTAATGATTATTTTTGTTTTTTTGTTTTATGTCTGTAGGTACACATAAAAGTCTATTAGTAGGAGTACTCCAAATGATTTATCACTTGTAGTTGTATTCTGGTACGTCGAAAACTGTATCTAATTGGTATATTATAAAGAAGTAAATTTCGATTTTTTCAGTAGTTAAGAAAAAAAAAAAAAAATGAAACATATTCATAAGATGAGAGCATATAGGATATAGCAATGCCTCCACCCCACATTGACCAATTAAAAAAAAAAAATCATGTTAGTGCAAAAGGTTATATGTTTAAAACCTAAAAAAAACGATTAAAATGGTAAAAAACGCATTATAAACGACAAAAAATTTATAAAAACACTAAAAAAATTACAAAAAAGGTGTATAAAATACCAAAAACCGAAAAAAGATATAAAAACACTTAAAAAACGACAAAAAAGGTGTATAAACACTTAAAAAACGATTAAAATGGTAAGAAAACGCATTATAAACGACAAAAAAGTTATAAAAACACTTAAAAAACGACAAAAAAGGTGTATAAACACCTAAAAAACGATTAAAATGGTAAAAACACATATCGTGGAAGTTAGTAAATTATCTCTTTGATTCTCGAACAGCATTGTGTATTATTATAATTATTTTAAATTTAAAAATAACGAAAATTCCTTTGATTCAATTCGACGATTCTGAACATAATAATATCAAAGAAAATATGTACCAGTCAGTGTAGGGAAGTATGCTTCGTTCGTCGAGTATAGGACACTGGCGGTGGATTTATTGAATTCTAAAGTAATGATGAACGTTTTATTTTTCTAAAACGATATTGAGTAGAGCTTAAAAAACGGGTCGAGTAAGGGGTGGAAACACTTGGATCGTTATCAACAGGTATTGCATATGAAAGCAATCATTGAAACGATGCTGAGCGAAGCTTCGGTGTAAGTATAACTGCCAGTTATATATTTAATCATTAAGCAAGTTTTCACTGTAAGAACAAACCTATAGCAATACACATCTGATTGAATGTGACCTTACTATACTTATGTCTAATATGTATTTACAATAGCTAGGCGTAATATAGTTAACTATTACTGTAGTAATATAATAATTATACATTTAGTATAATTTCGTAACAAGATTTTATCTATCGTATTGTACTTGAAGTTTTCATAGCCATTTTCTCCCAATTAACATGCAATTAATAATACTTTTAAATAATGAAATTGTGAATTACATTAAACTATACGTACAATAAAAATCGGCATGTTCAATGTATAATGTGCACATTTATATATAATAATACAAGAATTTGCGCATTTTCCAGAATTTAAATTAAATATAGTGAGAAATGCACTGCAGGCTGCTACTGCAGTACATTATTATATTCCCGCCTTATAGTCTTCAATAAAATATGGCTAGGTATGAAAATAATTAATTTTATAGGGTCAAAATTACTATGGGATATGAGCTGCGGACTTATAAATATAAACCGCATTTAATTTTAGTTAAAGTAATGCACGACAATATATCTTATATTAATTTTGTTCAGGTGTTAAAATCTAATTTTACCTACGATTTGGCCTTAATATTAATCTCAAAATTATGTTTTGAATAATGTTTATGATTTTGTTGAAAAAATTTAAATGGTTTCGAAAAAATATTTGTAAATTACGGATTTTTGAGATTTTTGGAATTTAATTAGTGTGACGCGTATGTGTTTAATCTAATATAAAACTTTCAGGTCTTGACCTAAAATGTATTAATGTATACCTCGAAATTTAAAATGTCTAAAATTAGCCAAAAATTGCAAAAATAAAAAAATTCCCAATTTAATTAATGTCAAAATATTACTGTATTACATATTCGGTTTAAATTTAAAGATTTAAAAATAATTATTTTCGAAATTATGAAGAAATGAAAAATTACGAACTTAATAATTGATAAAATACACGTTTATAACATAATTATAAAAAAGATTTGTATATGAATATAATATAAAATCTCGCGTAAATCCAAGTTTTTTGTCACTTTGAAAATTCTATACGTGTTCTTATCTAGACTATAAATATACAGGGTGATTCTTTCATCGTGCTCACCTATATTTCATTGTAAATATATTTATTTTTTGTAAAATTGAGATAAAAATTGTTTAATTGCATTTTATTTTTAAATTATTATAAGAATTGCGTACTATTTTTATCCTTACTGTTTTTGAGATTTTTCCCTTTTCTGAAATAAAATCCTATATTTTTGAAATTTTGATATATCAATATTGAATATTGAAAAAACAGTAAATTATTTATTCATATTTAAAGTTTAGAAGAGCGGAGTAGTGCGAGTTACCTAATATAAAAACGTATTGCCCATATCTCAACATTTTTATTATAATCTAAATTTTGAATGCTTATTAATAGTTAACTGTTGGTTCAATATCCGATATTGATAAATCAATATTTTCAGAAAAAATATGCTGTAAAAAAATATAATATGTAACTATTTAAAACAACTATAAAACCTGAAAAATAACAAAAAATTGTAAACAGATATATACAAAAATGTTGTTAAATATAAGTATGTTTATTTCAAGTTTACAAACAAAAATTAAAAAAAATATTAAGCCTTGTATAGTGATGTCTGTAAACTGTGTTTAAATATGTTCTTAAGGGGGAGTAACACTAGTAACAGGAATATCTTTAAAAGTATTGTATTTATAAATTAAAGCAATTTTATTCAATTTCAGTTTTACGTGATCTTTTGCCTAGACACAAAATTATTATAAATATATAAAAAAAATGTACCGATAATTTGCGTTAATTTACATTTGTTAAAAATACCGTAAGTGATTTATTTGGGATGAATGGTAAAAAAAAAAAAAATTACCAAAATTTCATTTTATTTCAAATATAGACAGCTGCATGAAACGAGGTAGTGGATATAAATATTGTGTGCACGTACTGCGTACATTGTAAAACGGTATTTCGTGAGATAGTTTCAAGTAGATAGATATATTTACACATATAAGAAAATGTGTATTTTTAAAACAAAAAATTGTACTCGTACCAAAATTATAGTGGAGTGCATGTAATATAAAAAATCAACTCTACCGCAATGTGCCATTGTGGCTAGTACTACGGCCAGACACCCGTACTTTGTGGTCGTTTCACGTGTGAAATGTGTGAAAGAACATGCTTCAAACGAATGTTCAAAACCTTTTTAAATTTCAGTCAAGTGTGCCCTACATATGCTTATTAGTTATCACTTAAAATACTCATAAAATCAGGGTGGTTATTTTTACATTACTTGCATATTTTATATACTTTACATTATCTTATCAATAATTTTCCAATTTTTATCGCATTGTAGGTACTTGAATATTTGTCCCACACAGTCATTAATTCTTTTCTCCTATTGGTAGCATTTTGGGCATTCCGATAAATGTTTCTTTATACTTATTTCTTCATTTCAATCTTGTTCTACTGATAAATTGTTCTCGATAAAGACCTCGTTCCTGCTAAACCATACTCGCCCTAATAAATGCTGGTTATTCTGTGGTGAGTTCAGTGTAAAGTCTTCATAAACGTTTTTTCCGTATATAAATCGAGTTAATTGATTTAATATTAATTAATTTACATATTATATTGTCGCGTTTATAAAAATGTACAAATTTTTGTATATCTAAAACTATGTATCTAAAAAAAAAAAAATGCTCACAATATATAAAAAAAAGTATGGAACAAGTAGTAGAGGGAGCAGTGTGCCTATAATGATGTGATTATTTTCAATTCAAGAAGACCTTACGCCAATGCCACAATGCCAATGCCATCTTTGTCCGGGCCCAATCGAACTTTTATTAAGATTTTTAGGAGATTATAAAACCACGGTTAATCTTCTAATAACCCCCGTTACTTCTACTCTAGACTTCCGTCTCGATCCTTGTAATTTCATCACATTATTGTGTCCTTACACGTCTATAAAAAATAGTACAGTTACCGTTTATAGTATCAATGCGAAAGATACCGAAACAGAAGTAACAATAGACGGGCAAATAGATGGATATCGTAAACGCGTCATTTCTGTATTTATTATTAGAAAAAATTAGGCAGAACATTGTGGAGCATCATATCACGTCATATCAGTGACATACTTTTTGTTACCAAAAAAAAAACACGACCATTACAGGTGTATTTCATTCATTTTGAAAACCACGACGGACTGATCGGGAAATCGAGTGAGTGTTTACATTTTAACGATAGCACACGGGCCAAATATAGTTATTAATAATAAAAGAGATGGATAGCCGCCGAAAAAAAGCGTTGTGTATATATAATACGCACGGTAAAACGGTATTTTGCGCGGTCGTTTCGGGTGTATATAGACGTTGCCGCAATGGTCCGTAACGGCGACGGTCTCATGGGATGGGAAGTATATATAGTTACCTATATTTGTACGTATATAGTGTGTATAGCGTCTCTTGACGTACGGACAGACGGGAAAAAAGCGGTGAGCGACGTGTTTCCCTGCAGATTTACAGCCGGAAGCGGTCATTCACATTTACACTGTTGGGGTCACTAATAATTCGGGAATGCCCCAGTGGCAAAAACTAAGGGTGTGCTAGGGGGTGTTGAAGCACCCCCAATCTTATTTTAAGCACCCTCGAGTTCCACGTCATTCTAATTTCAAATATCAGCTACAATTTTACCAATGTAATTTTAATTTTCAAGATTTTACTATCGGTTATTTTTTTTTCAGCATGTTACAGCAGCGCGTTACTAATTTAAGTATAATAAATATTGAGAGAGACTTAGCTAATGCCGTGGTTCCAGACGAAATCTTGAACACATTTGCTAATACCGATAGAGATTATGTTTGACTCTTTAAATTTAAAAAAAACATAAGAAAATATTCCAAGTAATAAAATGAGTTACATTTTTTTCCAAAAATGGTATTGTAAATATAATGATCGTATAATCTAAATGATATATGGCAATACGCAATGTTGGTTTGGGGGTGTGTGGGGGGCGGAGCCCCCAAATTCATTATAAGCGATTCATAATAGTAGCACTCCCAAGATTTGAACTCAAGTTGCGCCACTGGGATGCCCGCAATGTTATGACTTAACAACGTGCGTGTAAAGTACAAAAAAAAAAAACGAGGTTATTCGAGAAAAAATCGTGGAAAAAGCGGGGTGGCGCTCTATGATCATAAGAAAATGCAGCGACATCGGTGTTCATTCTCAGTGTGACCACTTTAATGAATTAAAAACATATTGTATGCCACATTAATAAAGTGAATGTGCGTCACATAACCGTGTACAATAATATTGTATGTTACGAGTGTAATGGAATATTAATACATTACAATATTATAATATTTGTATATTGAACGATTTTACTTTGTACATGATATGATGTACAAGCACAAATCATGTTATATTTAATATTAAATACGATAAATAATGGCACGACGAAATGAAAATGTTTTGCTATCATTGAATTTTATTATGAAAACAGTACCATCTAACGGTATAGTTTATCGGATGCGGTGTTTGTGTGATAAGGGCCGCTGCATTATTCTTTACCTACATTGCTGTATGAAATGCCATCTCTATATTATTATTACTCTGTGGGAAAAAGGCAAGTAAAAATAAACAATAAAATGCGTCGGAAACGAAGAACGGTCACGTAGGAAATCACGATGATATATATAAAAAAAAAAAGTGAGCGTAAATGAAAGCCGCGAGAAATTCTGAAAAGCAAGTTATGAAAATAAATTAGCGAAAATGTAAAGCACCCGCAGTGCACAAAATATATTACGAAAGAGTTAAATACAGATAATACTATAAATTCAAGTAAAATAAGTTAATTTTTTTAAAAACTTTTTAACTAGTGAATTATATTTCGCATCAAAATCTTTCTGTGTTAGTAGTATAAATTATTTGAAATATTTAAATCTTAATTTGTTCAATAGAAAGTAAAAAAATAAAATTTTTTAAAACTCATAAGGAAATTAGCCCAAAAGACTTCAGTTATAAGTTAATCATTTTTATTTGTTAAATTTAAAGTTAAAATCAAAAAAATTTGTTAACTTAATTTAGTTAAAATAATATATAATATAAAATTGGAATAGTTAAAATTATTAAACAAAGAGAAATACATTTTCTCATTATTTATTTTTGGATTCTGAGCGTAAAGAGGGAACTAATGGTTTTACAATGATGTTCATTTTTGTTTTTGTTACCTACCAAATTTTCTATCAGGAGTGCTCGGATCTTTACATGCTTATCGCGTTTCCGGTAGAAAATTCCTTTTAATTGGTACTTTTCAGATGTCATTTTTTAATTTTCCCAATAGTTTTTTTAATGTGTAAGGAAAAATTACCAAAAAATGTCGAAAAAACGGCAAAATATGATTTCGTTAAATCGAGATTTTTTTTTTCATTTCTTCAGAATTTTTAAAATAATGATATTAAACCCCCGAAATTTCCACCAAATATGTAGTTTAGCAATAAGTATATTCAGTTGATTATATTTTAAAAATATTTATACATAATTATGTTTCTTTTTATTAGTATATCAAATGTTGAATAAATTTAAAGGATAAGTACTACTGTTTCCTAACACAAATAATTTAAATTAAATATTAAACGTTCCATCAAAATATAGATTTATAATGTACACCTTTATAAATAATGTATGTGCAATGGGCATAGGTACATATATACGTATATTGTAAAACATTTTCATTATTCATTAATGTTTTATAAAGATCGTTTATTTTAGTCAAACATCTAATACAGGACATACAGTTTTGTGTGTTATATAATTTATAAGTATAAAATAATTTATAAGCCACAGGTAAATATATTATACTATGTTTCTTTTTATACAGTTTGATAGAAATGTTGAATAAATTAAAATATTGTTATCAACAAACAAGGAAATTCTATTTAATATACAACGTTCCTTTAAAGTATACATTTATAATGTAAGTATGTAAGTACCTACAAAATATGTGTGTATACAAATTATAGTATTTTGCCAATTTCTAAATTTATCAAAAATATTTTACGATTATTATTTATAACTTTATGTCGTGTGATCGTTTAACTATGTTACTGTTATACAGAGGATTTCAATATACAATAAATAAATTCTAAAGTTCTCACCATATTTTATTAGGTTTCAATAAACCAAAATAGCAACTAAACTCTATACTGAATGTATATTGGATAGTAATAGTTATATAGTATAGGTAATTAGTAACTATATTAAATCAAGCTATTCTAAATAACTATTATATTTTATATTATAAATACCTAAGATTAAACTTTTATTAAAATGTTTTTCAATGATTGTTCTCACTACATAATGTTAAACGTACCGAATATCATTAAATATTTATTATTAATAAATCATTTGCCAATTATATAATAATATAGCGTAGGTATATAATATTTAAAGTACAGACGAATCTCTCTATAATATACTATACGTCACGTGTACCTATATTATTTTAAACGTTAGTGATTTTTTCGTGAAAAGTTATTACTCCACGAGTAGATATACTTTGAGTATATTTACAAATTTATTACGACGACGAGAGAATATCGAGAATATACGAGTATAATGTATATATATACAATACGAAATCGTTTATTTTTTCACGCCACGTCCGTTCATATAGTATAATAATTATTAATGAACTGTAATTTGAGAGGAGCGGGTTTTAGGCTTGAGGGTCATATGAACACTCCCCGCAGTTCCGAAATTAGCGACCGTAAATATTTTATTTTAGCCAATTTTTAAAAGTCAAACATTAGTGAAAGTACCTAATTTTTCAACTCGTCCATATGAAAATAATTTCAGCGTCAGATTTCGTGGTTTTTTTTTTTTTTTTTTTTATTATTGCAAAAAGCTCTTTGGCCGATAACATATTTTATATTAAATTCAGAACCCCGCTGGGAATATTAGAAATGATCGTTTAAATCGTGAATATTAAAATAACGATTTTCGTGTATTTTGTTAAACACCTATTGGCGACAGTCGAAAAAGTAAATTTAATTAACAAAAATAATTAAATAAATAAACTAAATTCACAATAAACACAATAGATACATTTTTTTTTTAAATTGTTGTTCAAGACAATTTCGCTGCAAGTTTCATTTTTTATTTAAACAAAATTCTATTAAATACTTTTACAAAATAGTTATAAATAATGATCAAGACCATGCACGCTTTTTACTATTATTTATTTAGTTTCATATATTAGTATAAAATTTACATTAATACCACTAAGTCATTATATAACTAAGTACATATATATATATGTATATATAGGTACATTATGTACTATAAGAAAAAATATAATAATTCTAAAAACGATAAAGAAAAAGACAACTTTTTTCATTTATTATATTTTTGTGCGAATAACCATAGAATAATATTATACTGAACTATGAGAGGTTATCAGTTATAATATAACTGAAAACTCTAGTTTCATTTAAGAAGGACATTATTGACGAAATTCCTAAATATGATGAATGATATAAACGCTACAGGTGATTCTTAATATGATTCCGGGGAGTTAGAAAAGTAATAACAGGATATTCGAAGATAATGTAATTAAATATACACACGACTAAAAAACAGGACAAAAAATCATTATAAATTATAACATTTTTTTTAACAATCATAATACTGAAAACATCGAGAAAAAGATTATAAATCAAAATAGTAGTAAAAAAAATACAAACATGTATGATTTATGTTAAATACCTAGTTTTTTTTTTTATAGATAAGTGTTATAAAATGTAATACCTATTAAAAAAAAATCAAATTTTCAAAACTGTGTAATCTTGTAACATGAAAAATGACAAAAACTTGTACCTACATAATATATTATACAGTATGTCTTAGCTTGAAGTTTTCTATCTGAACATACAACATATATACAAGAAATAACTAATTAATTTACTATATTTAAACAATACTAAAATTAGAGATAAGTAAATTTTACTTTTTCTCCTGTTGCGCTTTTTTCTCGACAATTATATAACTATATATAAATGTATATTGGATAAAAACTCAATATACTATAAAATGGACAAATCGTCAATAGTTCAGTAAAATTAAATATATATTTACTATTTTTAGATAAAAGTGATAACAATATTATGATAACATAATAATATAAACTTATCGATAACTCTGAAATCGCAAACCGCTGTTGTTAATATAATGTATGCATATTACAATAGGTATATGTTGGTACGGAAAATAAAATACTGTACATGTTCGAATAATTTATTAACGTTTTATAATTTATGGTTTTTTAGTGAGGATATTCGCCGTTTTCAATTTTATTCGATTACATACTAAAAACTACCGGGGAGCCGGTGGAAAGTTCTCACGCAGAGCTCTATATAGGTTTTCACAGTTTTAGAACCCGCCGGTAAACTGCACCTGCAAGTTCAGCAGCAACAGTTATTTAACGGAATAATCTCATCACTGTCCATATTCCGGTAGGCTTTAAATTTTCAGAATATAACTTTGATAACTGTTATTGAAATAGTAAATTTATAATATTTTATTTAATAGTAGTATTCTTTTCTATGTTTTTAATTTTTATGAATTTAACATTTTAAAGTGGATCACGAAGTAAATTATAAATTATAATAGTAAAAGTAAAAGTAAAAGTGACATTTTTAGGGTCGTAACATTGTACTTCCAGGTACATTTTTTTGAAAAATCCCAAATATACCCACATAATATATTCCCAACAAATAAATTGTCTTCATCTATTGACAAATAACAATCATATTAGGTTTCAAATTATGAATTATATAAATTTTAATTTTTATCCCCGGGATTGTTTGGGAACATTATTTTCTTATGCGAAAATGTAAAGAACGTCTCGTTTGTTTAATATGCATCCAATATATAATGTGATCATTATCGTCAAACATATCGAAGAAAAATTCACATTCACTACATATACTCCTATAGTGTTATGAGTAATAATTGTCTTCTGTCCATGTTTTATACTTTTAACTGGACAATTTTTAACTATTAACAATATCAAAAATAGTAAATAAACTCATTTAAAAATATTCGCAATTATTAATTATTGTTTAAATTATTTATTATCTACCATAGGACCTCAAAAAAAAAAAAAAAAATAGAAACGTATACCGTTTTGGTAACGGATTCTAGTAAGAATCTATACTCATACCTACTCGTATTTGAGGAATGGGCGGCGCTACGTTCGAATCTCTTGGGTACCTACACCGAGAGCACTAATACTTTCGGAACGCACTCCGGAAGGTAGTGGCGACCACCGTCCTCGGACGAGCGTCCGGTAAAAGTGTAGGCTGAAGCCTGCCTGCACACGCGCGGATAAGTCATGGCGGTCACCCCGGCCGAGCCTTCGGGCGTCGGCGTCGCACGGGCGCGGGACGGAGGATCCTACCGATGTTCGTAGAACCGGTAGGTACCGCGGGACGGCCGGGAGCCCCGCACAACGGCGCGACCCGGGTGGGTGCCCGGCCCGGGACGATCCGGGTCGAGGGCGCTTTTGGCTCTGCGGCCGCTACAGTAGCGGCAGCCGTTATGCGGTTCACAAGCCGAGACACTGGCCAGGAGAAAGTGCTACGGTGTCAGGGTCGCGCAGGGGTCACCCTTCGCGCGGCCGCCCGCCCGGAGTACCGATCCGATTCGCCGGCGAAATCGCCGGAGGTCGCTCATGACCAAACACACGGCAGGAGTAGGGGAAAGAATACCTTCTGACCGGACGAGGGCGCGGCACCTCCCCTGTGAATTCGGTGCTCGTCGACCAGTCTTGTAAAAAATACTTTTAAAATTGTACTCAAATATAGAGATTGATTGACATAAAAAGTATATTTAACACGTACTTCAAATGCTTTTTCGAAAAAAAGTATTTTAAGAACGAGCACAAACACTTGGTATAATGTGTTTAAATACCAATACTTTTGTATGTTTGTACGGCTTTAAATGCATTTTTATAAACGTCGTATTATTCAAATTATATATTTTTTTATGGGCCTTGAAAGCTCTCTATCACTCAGCTATAAATTTTCAATTATTATTTGATGTGATGATAATTTTATAAATATTTATATTATTATACTAAGATTTAAATTATAGCGTTTACAATATTTTGAAAATTAATAATAATTACATTTAGGTACCAAAATTTTTCGTATATTTATGATACCACGTGGGTTACCAATAGTGTTATTTAATACGATACAACTATTACAAGACGAAACAAATCCGCGTCAATCGAGTCTCGACGCTCCGTCGAATTTCCGACGATATTAATAAATAATATTGTGTATGTTGAATACTTATTTTTTTTCATATTATTGTGAATTACAATAATCATGTCGCAAAGTTTTGAATTGAAATACAGAATGTTGTCATGTGTGCAATATGTACACATACAGCTAGGTACCTACCTACCAATTAATTTAGTTCAGTTCACGACTTTTTTTTTTTTTTGCTCGCGAAACTGATTCTCAATTATTGTAATAATTATTAGAAAATTATTTCTACAATAATATATTACTATTTTTTTTAAAACGTAATAACAGAAAAAAAAAAAAAAAATAATAATAATAATTATAATAATCATAAAAATAGAGAAATTTTAGTTTTTTTTATTAGTCTACCTATAATAACATATTATTAACTATTATTATAACTAATTTTGAAAAATTTTAATACTATATACTTTACGTTATACAGTGGACACATGTACAAATGTAGTAGGTACGTAATATAATTGTTTTGGTATACACAGTGAGTTGATTGTAAGGCAAATAATATTTGGATCGCTAATACATTTAATAAATATATATTAAATAAATTAGTCTAGTTTTTTTTGTTACAAAATATTTAATACCCTGTTCAATATATTTATAGTTAAAATAAAATAAGAGGATAAATGCTCATATAGTATTTTAAAATTTAAATTGAAAATAATCTTAAATTAAAACATAATAGTAAATTATTGGTCGATATTTCAAATTCAAATCTATGGAAATTTACATAAAAAAAAAAAAACAATTTAAAATAAAATTAAAGAAAGCTTTAATTGAATCGAATAATAATAATTAGTACATAAATTGTTTTAAGTCAGTGTTAAAAAAAGTCGATTACAATTTATTACAAAAACAACCATTATTTAAAATACAACAGTAATTTCAAAATATACAATCATACCTATAATATCATACAATAAGAATTTTAATAAAGAGAAATATAGTTGTTCGAATGTAATACCTAATATGAGTATACAAGCGTGGACGGCACTATATATAGTAGACGCAATATGACTTTTTTATTTTTGTTTATTTCTTCATTTTTGCTCCGGACCTTGCAAAATATCTTGCGCCGGTAACAGTGAGTATAGGCAGGGCCGTTTTTAGGGGGGGGGGTGAGATTTCACTGCCCCTCCTCGGAAAACAGTTTGTAAAATTTAGTTGGCAAAATCAGAAAAAATTAACGAATTTTTTTTTTTTTTTACTTATTTACATTTCAAAATATATTTCATATTGGTATTATATATGGAGACACACACACACTCCCATAAATATTTCTTTGGGCCGTCCCTGAGTATATATAGGACGCATAGATTATATATATATATATATATAACATAATTTTTGAACGCTAAAAATTTTTAATAAATACAATTTAAAAATTATGAAAAAATACAAATAATTTACAAAATTTCTAATTGTATTTTATATACTTAGGTACCTATATATTTAAATTATATTTAATAAAACTTAAAAATTTGATATAATACATATTTGCGTTCAATTTATTGGCGGTCAATGTGCATTGTGATTACATTCACTGCGGCAATCAATTTACTGTCCACCACAATAATGTTTTATACATTTAAAAAAAAATATATGACTCAATTATAGAGTATTAATCGTAATAAATTTAATTTATATTTAATGTCTGCTGTGTATATATATATATATATAGGTGAAAGGCACAGTTAAATTTTTTTTTCAATATATGAATTATATTATTAGTCGGTTCTATATATATATATTCTATTGAAATAAATTGAAATATTTGTTGTTTAATTTTCAGTCATTATAATAATTTTTTTATTTCATGTATTCATTGTATTGTATTTTGATAGAATCATATTGTTTGTAATAATACTGTACACACCTATATGTAAATGTATTTAAAAATAATTTTTATGCAGCCATGTACAATATAATTGTATTAATTTCGAACAATATAAAAGGTATTTATTAACAATTTTTGAATAATTTTAATTTTAATTTGTATATATTTTAGAGTTGAGAGACTGCGAAAGTATTTAAACATTTTGTAAATTGATATATTATATACCTATAATACATATTATGGAGAAAAACTGATTTATGTATAAGTAACGAATGGTAGTGATGTATCGCTTTATTGAATGCGACGCATATCACAAAAATAATAAAAATAATATTTATTTATTTAATTTTAATTCTTACAAAGATGAACGAGTATACTGGATCTCATTGTAATAATACCCATATATATATATATAGCGTATATGGACGCCCGCGAACATATTATACTATAACGAATGTATAAATATATTTAAACTATAATTATTGTTGTATGAATCAATACTCGATTAACACGTTATATTGAATGTTTATTTAAATAAATTTTAAAATTTTAAATTGTGCTTTGAAATTCTAGATATTGATATTAAATGTCAATAATTAATTTTTATGTTTAAATTTATTGAATTCGATACTCATATAATAACTAAAAAGAAAAAAAAACATTCTTATTTTTTCTTTAATTTCACAACACAAACAGTCATAACTACTCTATATTATATTTGTTAATTTTTGTACGTAAATATTAGGTTTATATTATAGCCTTTAATATACATAATATAATATATTAATTATTATTGTTGTCGTTGTTATAATAACGTTTTAAACACATCTCAACGATAATTTATTTTAAACTGATGACTTGTCATCGTCGTTAAACGTTCGCATATTTGAACTTTTCATTATTTCATAATGAATTAGGCTTTATACCATACAGGTATAGTATACACGGACTGTATAATACAGTATGTACCTTATACTTGTATAACTATACAGGTTTGTTAATTTATTATTAGGTACTTATAAGTATTATACGGTATATAAGTACTTTTACATATATTATAATTTGTTGTGACAACCTATGAGATTATTTAATTTATGACGAATCTTATTAACAGGACGAGTGGTTGTAATTACGAAAGATATTATAAAAGGGTCGTTTACCCCAACCCGCCTCCATAAAAAGACAATAATTTTAAATTTTAAATCAAATTCAATGTTCAAAATTACAACACTATGTAGTGACATTAAGGTTATTTAATTTAGTTTCTTTAATGGTTCGATATGTTATACAAACAATATTTTTATTTGCTTTGAGGAATTGTATGTAAGTATAGGTATGACTCATCGAGAGTTAATTGAAATACACGAATATTTGAATTTTGCATCAGTCGACTAAGAAATGCTCAAAAAATTTCATTTTTTGGACGTTGACAATAGTTTACGCAATAACTTGACCAAGGAATTTATGAGTTTCACGAAAAATGATTATTTATTAAAGTTTTCAAACAAAGGGACAGACGGACTAAGGAATTAAAGTATTTTTAATAAACGAATAAGAGTTAAATGAATAAAAAAAAACATTATTATAAGTATAATAATGGAAAAGCCGAGGGAGGTAACGCCTCAGATCATTGGCTGTATTTAAAACGATTTTTTTTTATGATATTCTTTATTTCACTGTTGCTTACAGTGGTAAACATTTATTAGTCTCGTGGTATGTGTACAGATACAAAATGAAAAATGTATTCGTACACAAAATAATTGAAAAAAATGGAACTTTACATTGAATTTTTTACTTTCACGGCATTTTCATGATATTTGATTAGAGTTAAGACGTTTTTTTGAACCCATTTTTCGAGTAAAACGAAGAAAAATGTTTGGAAAAAATATATTCGTTTGAAATATTTTCTAAATTATTTTAAAGTTTCGTCACAACTCGGTCATATTAAATAATAATTGTATTACAAAAAAACATATCGAACAGTTTATAAATTATAATGAATTTTTCAAATTAAACTTGTAAATACTTTTGGCATACATTTAAGTGGGAACTTTTAAATGATTTTTATAATTTATACGGTTTATTTTATATTCTATTTTAATATGTTATTGTTTATATATTGATTTTAAAATTAAAAATAGAATGTTTAATGGATATAACATCTTTGTCTAGTGCAAGAGGGACGTATATATATATGTACACCACTAAAACCAATACTCACTCCTCGACCCGAACACCGAATAATATTATGTACCTATACTGGCGTCATGAACTCAGATCGAACTACTATTGTGCTCTCGGCCCAAATGAAAATAAATAAACGAATAAAATTATCACGGATGGTCCGTCTAAACAAACAATATTATTATCAAAAAATTATATTATGGAGAGAGATGCTCTTTTCGCGTGTTAAGGCTCTATCGTGATCTTCTTTTTATTATTATTATCGTTTTTATTATTATAATTATTATTATTATTATTATTATTATTCATTATATTCTGGTATTCTGTACGTATTTTTTGTCGTAGCCGTAAATTTATTTTTTTCCATCCGTTTTACTTATTATTCCTCTTTTCGCCCCGCTTGTATACCGCTCTTATACCATTAAAACCAACAACGAAACAATGTCAACGATCCGTGAGCTCCTCCCACCCCGCCCCCACCCCCCCACAGACTCACCTACCCGGGATCGATTTTACTTGGTGCTTACCAAACACAATGCAGACAATTGTGATTTTTTATTTTT
This sequence comes from Pemphigus obesinymphae, assembly GCA_025469235.1. NCBI lineage: Eukaryota > Metazoa > Arthropoda > Insecta > Hemiptera > Aphididae > Pemphigus > Pemphigus obesinymphae. The sequence goes on along the minus strand of JAIPRL010003024.1, from coordinate 27,113 downwards.
TTTTTTTTTATATAATATATACGAGCCTATATCATACTTATATTATTATTACGTGTAATGTTTCGAAAAAAAAAAAAAAAAAACAATTGGCCAAAGTATTATTTTGCGGTAATATTATGCACGGACTTGTGTATTTCGGTAAAAGAAAAAAACACGACCGTTCATCAAAAATGTTGACTTCGAAAACGATCGGACGAATTTCATTTCTTGATTACCGTGTGGCCCGAAGACTTAAAACGATCTTAAGAGGACGTTATACCCGCATTTGCTTTCTCTGTCTAACCAACTGAAAATTTAGGAAATTTGTGCTCGGAATAATTATTAACATTTTTGTCGTTTATAATATTGGAGTAAAATTACCTATAACCAAATTTATAGACGAGAAAATGAAAATTATCTATGCCGTGACGTCGTTTTTTTTTTTTTTTAATGAATTTTTAAATTTTGTAGAGAGATGTAACTATTACTTAAACAGATATATTTATTTTAAAAATTTTGGAAAAAAGACGACGCTATATAGAATAGATAATAACAATAATAATAATAATAACAATAATCTCGTCTATAAATTTAGTAATAGATAAATTTACTCTAATAGTCTAATATTAGAAATTATAAAGCTGTGATAAGAATTCCGAACATAAATTCCTTATATTTTCAGTTGGTTAGACGGAGACAGCAAATGCGGCTTGTGGGTATATGCGATCCGATTTGGGGATTCAAGGAGTAATATGATAAAATATGGAATGTTGCGATTTATAAAATATGAATAAAATATTTGTAGAAACTATCGAAAAAAGTCTAAAATCGATCCTACTATTTTGAAAGACAATATTAGGTGGTATACAAATTTGGGCGTGTATTTTAGACTTTGAACGGAGTAAAGAATCTGTTAATTTTATAATGATGTTTATTTTTATATTTTCTGCGAGCAACTTTTCAGGTAGTAGAAGAAGAAGAGTTGGAGTTTTGGGGTAAAGAAGTTTTTCGATCGAAAATTTGTTCTAGTTTTTACTTTTAAAAGGTATTTTTTCGATTTTCCTGGCAGTTTCCTTAAGTGAAAGAAAAAATACCTTTTATATGTAGTATATTTTATAGATGTAGAGAAAATAACAAAATAACAAATGACATTGTCATGGAAAGTAATTTTTTTTTAAATTGGCTATTTAAAAGCCAAAGGTCGTTTTTAAACAAATAATATTAAATATTATTACACTCAACACTTTGATATCCGCACAAAATTTTTTTTATAGGAAGAAATGATTTATCTTAGTTTTCAAAATTAAAATAATAATAATACACTCTGAGGACCATCTTATGTGGATAGATTTTTTTTAAATAAATTTTGAGATACCTATTTACTAAAATTTTATTTTTCATTACCTATAATTCGGTCATTTTGTTAATTGACACTTATATATATATACTTATATGCGTATATGGTATACACATAATAAGTATTCAGTAGTTGTAAACATTATTGGGATAATCAAATATTGTTAAGAAATCTGCTTAAACCATATAGTATAACGAAAATGAACATTTTTATAATGATTTTTTTATTAAATTAAACATGTTTTTTTTTATAAATAATTAAGGCAATAGGGATCCTTCTTGGTACTTAGTGTATATCTCTGTACATTTTCGTTTGACAGTTAAAATTGTTTTTGGCCTGTCTACTATTGAGAAAATGGCGTTAGAGACGTGTCATATGGTATTACATTTTAAGCCGATATATATTGTCAATTTGTTATATTATCGAAACAAATTCAAAGCCGCGTGGATTTTGTTTTGTAGATAAATAACATTGGTGGGATTTGTATGACAAAATAATATGCGAACCAAATGATTCTGTTAAGGATTACCAATATTTATAAAGTGAAAATCCTAAAATACCTTTATACTTTATAAAAGATTTTATTTTTACAATGTATTATCATAAATTCAATATATGTAGCAGTTTAAACACCGTGAACTTATGATCCAAAGTTTAATAAATTTTCGAAAAATTAGGAATTTTTTTACATAAATTACTAAAAAAATTTTAATGGATTTTACATTTTTTGAATTATTCGATCCTAATTATTTCGAAGAACAAAATAATGATGTGAAAAAGTACCTACTTTTTAAAAAATTTTCTAAAATTTTGGATTTAAGTTCATGATTTTCAAATTTCTAAAAAAATTATGAATTTGTGATAATACCTACCTATATTATAAAAATAAGAACGTATACATAATATAAATGTATATTTGATTTTCAAGCATGAATTTATTCACATCATTATCATTGCTGAACGAGTCACAGAGAATCAATGACAACGTATTGAAATTTTAGAAATGCTTTTCTGAACATTTCAAAAATACCCGAGTTAACATTCGTGATAAGTGTATCGTTTGTACTTTTTGAATTTAAAATAAATTACCAACAATATTTTAGTTATATAATTCTAATTTATGAACGTAAGTATTCGCACGGTACGAGTCTCATTCCTATACATGTTTTTTTTCAAACATAATGATTTTTTCTTTTCAAAAAAGTAAAAAAAAAAATTAGGTTCAGAAATATATTTTAAAAATCTCGTGCATACTTCTATTTTTTATATTTTCATATTTGACATGAATATATTTCATAATATATTCTTCCACGATCAACAAATGTATTCGCCATAAGGAATTATGAAAATTGTTGTATACAATAGAATTAATGTACCTATACCTACCTCTATACATACTTTAATCCGCTTATAGTTTAATAGTCTAAAAAATATTTAAAATTATATGTCTGATTGGAGTTTCAATCAGAAACCAGGTATACTATAACTGGATAACTATAGGTATCTATATAAATTAATAATCATTATTGTGATACTAAAATTATGAAATACCTATAAACTATTCAATGATATAATACCTATATGAAGAACGTACCTACCTATAAATACAGCTATAGTTGAATAAAAAATTGTTAACATTTTGCTTGTAGTTTTTTAATAGGTATACAGTTTGAATTATATAAACCGTGTCTATTTAGTAATTAATCAATTAAGTTATTGTGCAAAAATTAAATTTTTGCGATCGAGATTTAAGTACCTGTTAAAATAATTATATAATATAGGTAGATATAATACTACTGTTCTCTTTTGGTTTTAGCACATTATATTCATCGTATGACCGTAATTTGCTGTAGAAAATGAAAATACGAATTTAAAATATAAACGCGGAACTCGTATTATTACAGTTGTAATTTGAAATAAAAGTTTTATTTGTATATGTTTATTTTTCTCACAAGTATAAGTACAATAATAATAATATTTGTTTTTATACGATTTTCGGTTTGTATAATTTAAATATTCCTTTATGTCTATTATTTTGTAGTTTTATTTATCATTGGAGGCTTACAGATATTTCACATACGCCTATAATAGATAGCACATAAATGATAGTTTATAGTAAAATATATAATTGTGATTAATATTGATAATTCATATATGCTATTATATGATATATTTTATTATTCGAATTAATTGTTCGGACTATTCAGTACAATTAACTCTAATGCAGTGGTTCTATTATTTTGTTAAAAAAAAAAAAAAAAAAAAACAATACAAATATGTACATACTCTGCGCCATAATATTCATTAATTGAATAGGTACTCAAAATAGACAGAAATTAATTTTTATTTAATTATTCAAATGTGTGGTTGAAATGCTGCAAAAGATACTAAAGGCATTCATTTTTAATACTTTTAGGAGAGAAATAAAAATTTTTTCGTTTTTTTTTTTCAAATCGTCTAGTATTCTAAGTACGAGTTATTAAAATACCAAATTTTTAATATATATTATTAAAGTCGACTATATTTTATGTAGAGCACTATAGTTAAATTTGCTATTTATACCTTACTTGTATTTTCAAAACAAATTTATTATCACTGATATTATAGCATTCTTCTCATTTTTTTATGTCTCTAACTATATTTCTTGAATATGATGAAATATATGTAAATATTTTGCAAGTCATTTGCATGTCTATTTTTAGAATTGTGAGTCAATTTTTGCCCAAAGTCACGTAGTTCACCTAATATTTTATACGGGAAAATTCTCTAAGAATTCTCTAAAAATTCTCAGTATGAATCTCTAAGCGATAAAAGATATCATTCATATTGTTGTTGTATTTTTAACTTTTATTTATGTTTTATAGCTAATTTTGTGGGTTAACTCGTCATTTCATTGGTAAATGTTTGTGTGTTATGTGAATATTTGAATATACACTTTTCTTTTAATTAATTGTGATACGGTACGTTCAATTGAAAAAACAAATTTATTACAAAAAAAAAAAAAAAAATGTTTCTTTACTTTTATTCGTTATAATATATACAGTATTAAATTTAAGAAATATAGTATTCGTAAATGCAAAAAATAATCAAGAAAATGAGAATGTTTAAAGAATATATTATACCTGCGGTATAAAAGTAATAATATTCCAATCAAATTTGAATAAAGTTTGTATAAACAAACGCGGATAAGTACCTATATAATATCTACATTTTACTTATTTATATAAATATAATATTTTGATTACATATATTTGGTTTACTAAAAAAAATGAACAAATTTGCAGTCTAATATAATGCGCATTGTATTTATATATATATATATCATATTTATCTATTAAATATAATTTTAAATTTATTAATATAGTTAAAAGAGAGTAACAAATTTTACTAATTAAATTACGTAATATTATAACAAATTCGACTATTATTGAGATGACCTTATATGAATAATTCATACCTGGCACATATTTACGTATAATTTAAAAAATATATGTGTATAATTTATATATATATATTTCCAAAGTCAATATGATACAATTAACTAAAATAATATTCGAGAAATGGGTTTCGACACGATGATTTAGAATACTTCAATTAGAAATAGAAAAATTCTTTGGCGTACAACGGGTTGACAGGTTGATTGATATATGTTATCGAGTATTAAAAAATTACTTGAGAATTAAAACACCGAGTATAAAATTATAATAAAACAATTTTTAGGAAACAGCTGCTTAATCGTCTTTTTTCGAAATATGAAATATCAAAAATATACAGTTATTTAAATATGTAAACAATTATTTGGTACCTTGAATAATGAGTTAAATACTCAGAAAATTATCGTAAATCCCGACGAGAGTGTATCAAAAATATTATCATCTACACATTTTAAAATAGGTGTAATAAGTCTGAAACTACTTTCGAATTATTTTTCGTTTGTTTTGCGTCAATTTTTTTTCATTTTAAACAAATATCGTGATTATTTCACAAATAAAAGTGGTATCTATACTGCTGTTATGGTGCCATTTATAAATTACCTACATCATATTGAAAGTATTAAAACACTTTTAAATCGTGTATTGAGGTTAAGGATATAAACACTCTAAACTATTTTGTATATTAAATGTCCACCAACAACGTACAAAGTGTACGAAGAGTCACAAATTTGCCCATATATACTTCCTATCCTGTCCTTAAATGTAAATTTTTTTTTTGTGTACGCGTTAATGTATTATGCCCGTATCAAATTTGAATGCCGGAATCACCACTGGATAGCATATAACATGCGTCATAACGTCTTTTTCGATGGGCCAACAATAATCACATTTTTGGATAAAAACGAGGGCCACGAAAATGTGTTCGCAAGACCGTTGCTATAAAGTGAATGTTGAAAACGCTGAAGTTTTAAAACCCTTTCGTTGTAACTTCTAAGCCATTGATTCGAATTAACCCTTTCAGGATGACATCTCGAAAAACTGAAGAACTGAACAACATTTTTACGGATTAATTTTTTTTCACATATATCTAAGAATGATTATGACAAAAAAAAATTCTTCCGTCCTTCATACTTTTTTTTATTCTGGGACTCGAGAGTCCCGTCAGTTTTCTACGGTTTGGACTTAAAAGTCCCGTCAGTCATCTAGATCGATTTGTATTTACATTTAAACAATGTAAAAATAATGAAGTAATCAAGGACATTTTAGTGAAAAATTGAATAAAAAATATAACAAATAAAATTTTAAAGAAATTATTATAAAATTATATTACGTTTCATTTAAATTTCATGATATTCGTTGAAACAGTTTTTTTGTTCATTCACACATAAATGTACTCTACAATGAGAGCACTGGGAACGTGAACGGGATTCAATTTGTTTGGAACTGCATTTTTCGATTTTTCGTTATCAGTATAACGCTTGACGGGACTTCAAAGACATTACTAGAGCTTTACAAAAGCCAAAAAAAATCATTATTTACTCTATATTAATAACATAAAACAAAAGTTTACGCGTTTACCTTAATTAATACAAAGTATTTTTTTCGTTTGAATAACAGCAAATGATAACGAATGTGTTTACAGAACATTGATAAACATTGAAAACGTGTTTGTAACATGATATAATATTGACATTTTTTCTTCCATGATAATTTTTCCCGATAGAATATGGGACATGGAAGTCATTAACAGCGCTTAAATACTCGTAGCATTCTATACGATTTTATACGAATTATATTTCGACCGGGACTTTAAAGACCCGTCAGTACGCTGCAAAGGGACTAAAAGAAATATTGACTTTCTGAATTTTCCGGAGAAAGGCTGCACGCGGAGAACACGTATATTTCATATACATACATATTGTTCGAAAGACCGACCGTCGGCGTGTGTATGACTACTTATAGGTTAGGTTATTATACGCAGCTGGTACATATGGGCGCCCGAACACACCTAAAGAATGTTTTACACACTCTCTACGTGAGTATTGGGAACACAACGCCACATTCAATGTTTACATGGACATATTCAATGGTGTCGTACATTACGTATATTATTTGTCCTTAATTTCTAATATTATCGTATAATAATAATTATCATTATATTCATACATATATTGTGTACTCTACTGCATCGGTGAAACGGTTGAATTACAATCTTTATAAATGGAAAAGAACGTAAATTGTACGGCGACATTCAGTCGTGTCGTCGACATTGTCGGACGTAAATTCTATTTGTTTATACATTAATATAGTAGTAATTTTATTCGCATAAATTATATTTTATGAAATATTGTACGTATTATTATACCTGCTGTGCCACACGATGAAACTCATAAATTCACAATATTCATACAAATTATCGGAATACTATAAAAATGAAATCCGTTATCGTAAATGTGTTTTTACGTTGTAATTTTTACATTTTTTTGGCAACACGTCGAATTTTAGAAAGCCAAGTTTTGGAGGAAAAAAACTTCGAGAAATATAATTATTTTTAACAGATACACAATGATGGTATACAATTGATAACATTTCCAATTAACTGTAAATAATAATAAAATCAAAAAAATACCTATTAATTAGAATGAAATGTACACATACATATTATATACGTTATAAAACTTGGTTTTTTTTTTTTTTTTTTCTGAAACGATCATTGAGCTAAATACAATTTAACCATATCAAATTTCTAAAATACGATTATATTTAAATGTATTATATAGACTTAAATAAATATAACATATTTTAAACATTTTTTTTTCGAAAGTATTTAGTATAGTATTTTGAATACTTATTAAAGGTATTTTATTCCTTGAAAAAATAATACTTTTAAAGTTCCAATTATATATTTAAAAGACATTTTTTTTTAGTATGTTCCCATCTGCCTTTAATGCAAATTGTTCGCTCAGATTCTAAACTAATTAACCTATCAAACACACATTGTTGACTATTTATGTTTAATTAAACAATAATATAACTATTAGTTAATATCTTCATTATTGAAAATTAGTACATATAAATAGGAAAAAATTCTTTAATACATATTCTGAATATATTTTTGGTTGTATTTGGAATACTTAGAAAAAATATTTTACTCGAGTCTGGTATTATTTATATTATTAAAGGAGAAATTGATTCTATTTCGGTAAAATACATACATTTTTACAATTTTATGAAAAAAAATCTCTATTATATAGGTACCTACCTAATAGGTATTATTTTAAAGTTTATTTATGGGCTTGACACAATTTGAATGTATCGTTTGATTTAAAGAGAAAATTTTTTTTTTTTTCAAATTTTGGTGTCTGGTTGTATGTACATTTTTTTTATCGTGTCCAATAAACTTCTCGAATTTTCGGTAGTTAAAAATAAATACTCAACCAATTAATTTATTTTAGATCAAACGATTAATGCAGTATTACAATATGTATCAGATCAAATTCGATTCAAATTTTTCATTTTAATTTGACTCGGAATATATTATATTGATAGTAATCGGGTCTACATCATTAAAAAGGCAAATAAATGTTGCACTGTGTTTTTTTTTTTTTTTGGTCACTTATTAGTATTTTTTGGAAAAACAACTTAAATATATTACAATGACTTAAAAATAATATAATCCATAGATTGGTTTAAAACATATGTATTTATTTAATTTATTAAATATAAATTAATTATTAAATATTAATTATTTTTATAATTATAGGTACATGTCAACAGAAAATCCTTAAACTCGATTTAATAATACTATAATGCCAAATATTTGCATTTTTATATATTTTCAAGAAACTCGTAGTAAAGTACTTATATATATATATATATTAAATAATGTTTATATATATATATTATAATTTAGTGATAAAAATAAAAATATTTAAATTTTGAATCGAACGGCAAAAATTTAATTGTGCTTAATTTTGTATAGTGAATAAATGAAAACTAATTTGTTCATTTGAAAATCCTTTATCATATTGACCCAGGTATGCATACATTTAAATTGAATTTGTATTCCCAATAAAATTAATTCGTCTTCTATTTTGAAGTTATAAAAATACAAATGAGTTATTAGAAATTACCCTATAGTGATAATAGTTTTAGTGTAATATATCATAGAGTTTAATTTTATACTTATATAAATAAGTATTTATTTCTTATCTCAATGCAGTTCCTACTATAATTTGATGAACACCATTTAACCTAAATAATTTAGTAATAATTTCTAGTCATACAATAAATCATATAAATTCACTTATAAAATAAAAATGTAATTCAACGTTGTCATTCTCTAAATATTTTCAAAAATTATAATAAATCAATAACTGTATATAATATTAAAATAGTAATTTAGTCGTAGAAATTGATTGATGACGTTGTCTTGCCTACGCGGTCACCACGAAATACAATATTGTTATAATAATACTATTAGGTTTATTTACATAATATATTTCTACGTTAAAAAATAACCGCATCTACTATTGTAACGAATAAAATTATTTAATTTTGGTCGGTAGGTATAGTCTGTTTTATTACCATGGAAAATAATCATAATATAATAAGCGTATCGCAGTAGAATATCATTTGTTTTCATTTTTAGATTGTTTTGAAATAATTAATTAAAATTAATTAAACAAAAAAAGATTCAAGATTTAAAAGTACTGTATATTGATTTAATCGATTTTTAATAGCTATGCATTAAATATCAAACAGTATTATTCACTTTGAAAATATTTAGTACCATTAACTTAATCGCAAAAACAGTTTATCTACCCAACCTATATAACTTCATAACCTAACCCAACTGGCTTACCTGCAGTATCCAGACTAAATAACAAAAATATAATAGCACTAACGGATAACCGCACTATATTTAACTCATATGACCCCTGACCTAACCTAAATTATACTAAAATATTAAATTTTTGTTTAGTTATTATATTCTATTGATTATACTCGTAGAGATTGTCAGAATAATTTATAGTTATTAGTTTGTAATACGAGAATTTAAATAACTATAACGATCTTATTACTCAAACAATTGAAGTACCTAATTGCCTCTTTTAGAACACTGATAGACTTACGATTTTTCACTTTCTCACAAATCAAGAGTATTGACTCCGAACTTGAATTTTTTTTTTAATTTACATTTAAAATAAAAGTTCTCTAAAAGTAAAAATTGTAATCATAATATCCAACCAAAATCAATTATAATGTTGTTAGCTATATTTAAATATATTTTTAAAACATTTTCTAAAGCACAAGTCGAATTTTTATTTTTAGTGATTTTGAAAATGATATAAATATTAAACTTACAATCATTCTAGATATATTCATATATATCAAGATGTAAATTTGGTAGTTATAAAATTAAAATTTGAAATCGCTGTTTATATAAATTTCACAATTTTTATTTCTGGTAAAAATTTTTCCAGATGTATAACCGATTGATTTCTATTAAACATTAATTTTAAGTCCTTTATGTTTACTTTGACGGGAAGATTTGAAATATTTAAGATAATTATTACCAGAGTAATATTTTGAAATAAAAATAAAAAAGAAATGAGCAATTTCAGACTTTTTTTAAATGTTTTACAGATAATGTTAAATTAGGTATTGGAAAAATTCCAATTCCCTAAAGTAAATAATTTTTTGTGATTTTTAACTTTTTCAAGCTTTGTCAATTTATTATCTGAATTGTAAGTATACGTCATTAAACATATATATATACCCTTATACACGTTATACAACAACTTTAATAGTTTAACTGCTTTTGAAATCTATAGATGAGTTTAAATTTGTCATGTCACTATAATATAGTGGAATTAATGAATCAATATAAATAGATACACATATATTTTGAAATAAATAAAAATCACATCTTTAAAATTTTGTCTATATGCAGTTTTGTTTCTCTAAAAATACGTTTGATTGTTTTTTCCAATGTACCTATATTTATATGTATATTTTGTTTAGTGTTTACTTTACCTAATATATATATACAATTTAGACTTAACTTATTCTTTTAAATAAATTGCACAAACAAATATTTAAATTGTTAAATTCGTACTATATGTACCAACTTTTATATCGAACAAAGCCTAAATAAATAAATTTCAAATATTTACTCATCAGTTACCTTAATATAATTTATAAAGATTTTTAGATGTTTTTTATGCATCGCCCTATGTGTAATAAAGGAAAGATTCTATCGAACCCATCTATATTAATAATTCAGTGACATTTTGTGATAAAAAAAGCACTTAATACACATAAGGAAATGGAGTTTTTTAAAAAAAAAAAAAATGATTTTTAGCGACACGCCTTCATTGACATAATATAATGTATGTATATATTAGATTTTTTCGGATGGAAAAGTATGAATATAACCAGAACAAGCAAGAAAAATCATATTTACCTGCTCTATATACCATATTGCAGGTTATGTTTTTGCACGATAACAGGATATACCTATATTTGAAAAAAGAATATGTTAATCTGGAACGTGAATTTTTTTAAGTAACATCAAAAAGGATCCATTATGTTTAAAATGGACAGATTGTTATTTTTATTCCCCTACGTCAATAATTGATATTTACACGTATATATTTAACAGATGCAGTATACGAAAGTAAATTTATGTACATATGTGTAATGAAGAATACATAAAGTCTAAAATAAAAAAAAAATAGGAATTTAAAACAAATATTATTATCGAAAAACGTGATTAAATTAAGAAAAGTGATTACTATAAAGATCATAGAATAAATCAAATCAGAATAATTGTTAAAATTGATTAAGTTGTTATAAAATCAAAATTAAAACTTATTTAAATAAGATTGATCTCTAAAATCGATTTTGAAATGATATATACCTATATATATTATAGTTTGTTGTTAATTATACGTAATTGCAGAATTGAAAACAAATTTAGATAATATACATATTATTATAAATATAATAGAAATATAATTTTAAAATTGAATATACAATTTCAATTGAAAATAATTTCATGGAGAGGAGTAAACCAAAAGAAAAATAATAATTAGAATGCTAATTTCATAATTATATACGTTATTATTAAGAACTACAAAACACTAAAGCTTAGATTGTAAAAAATATGGAATTCTATAAGCTTGGATCGTTTTAAATGTAAAATGTATAATTAAAATTAAATAATTATATATTATAATATTCTAATATGTTCTATAGCTATGCTCGGAATTTATACAGATACAAGTATATATGATTATATTATCTATAATATGTACCTATTTTTTTTTACAGTTTATATGTATATAATTATTATTTTTATATTCTTTATTATTTCAAAGAACATTTTTTCCATGTTTGTATATTCCAAAGTATTAGTATTTTCGAATTTTATTTTAAAAATATTTAATAAAATGACTAATCCAATTATTTTTATTCAACAAGACGAGCAAGTTTTCTGATTATTTTCTTTTTTTTTCCTCTTCCTTTTGAGCGGACGAATAAGCGATAACTCAAGCTCTTCGTTTAATCCAATCACTCTTTCCTAATTCATTTCTTGTAGTATTGGATTCAAATTCATTTTATATTCAATTATGGGTAGCTAACTCCCTGAATCTGCATTTTTTTATATTTATTCGTGTGTTAATAGCATGTTTAAAAGTTATTAGGCATTTAGTAGGTAACATTTTTGTGAGCAGTCACAAATTTTCATTGAAGACAACGGTAAAATTGATTTCTTAGCTAAGTTTGATTTGTCTTTAGAGTCTGTTCTCGGCCAATTAATAAAATTCCTTTTTCTGATCTAATTCAGTAGTTCAATATTATCATAAGGTTTATTAGGAATGCACGACGGTCATAATTATATTCAAATTTCAATTTGAATATAACTTCAATATTAATATTAATAAGGTTATATATTATTTTTCTCTATAGACTAAAGTTTGATCATAATGGCCACGATTTTTATATTAATTTAAACTCATCTCCTTACTGTACTTACGGTAATAAAATAGAGGTATGTGATTTTCATCACATAATTTTTCATTGGCCTAACGAAAGAAGCAGATTATTCAATCCCTCTCCTCATCTGATCAGAACACTGAGTATATATTAAACTTTTTTCTCCTTTTTTTTATCTGTAATTTAGTATCCTTCTTTTATAATTTCGGGTTCTCTATTTATAGTTTTGTCTAGTTCCGAAAATAGTTGTATTTAAAAATGTATTTATTGTGTTATATTTCTTTTTTCTCTCTATTTTTATTTATTTTATTATTTTTTGTTAAAATTAATTATTAAGCTTAAATATATTTATGTTATGAAACATTAAAAAAAAAAAAAACTAGTTAAAAATATAAAGTCAATCGTTTTTTGAACTTTTTAATTCAACTAGTTAACATTTTTCATTATTAAGTATCTAACTAGTTTAAATTTTTATTTTATTAAATTGACTTTTTATAGTTAATTTGCATAATCTTATTCTTATTTTTATTAAAGTTAAAATATAATAATTAACTATTAATAAATAATGGGTAAATAATATTTAAAAATTAAAATGTGAGCTAACGATTACACTTTGTTGAATATTTTTCAAGATTTGAATTCTAATTTCTCAAATGAAAATAGATAAAACTACAGGTGGACGTAACTCAATATTTTGGTGTCGTACCGAACTATATAAAGTTTAAGAATGAACCCGAACTTGAATCGAACTTTTGTTTATCGAACCTAAAGCGAACTTTTAGTTGTAAATGTTAAATCTGAACCAGAACCAAACTTTGAAATTAAATAAACAAAAAAAAAAAAGTCATCATCTTTTTTCGACTACCCGACTCGAATTAATATATGTTTTAAAATAGCTCGAAAATAGTTCATCCAAGTTCGAACTTCTACTCAAGTTTGAACTCATTAATTAAGTACGAACCCGTACCAATCTCTTGAAGTTCGGTTAGATTTTTCAAATTTCGAACTGTTCGATACACCTCTAAAAAAAATTAAAGATAATATACGAGGCATATCCAAAAAGTAAGAGTACTAGTGCTCTCACGGGCAGAAGGATTTTCTCCCCAAAAGTTAACACGTAGTCATATTTCAATATTTGGTAGCTTCCCTTGCTTCAAATGAGATCAGAACCAGATCAGTACGACGAAAATTTCGGACGCAGTAGCATTTTTCGTGAACGATGTTATAGAAGTGAAGAATTATTGGATCATTATTAACTCGAAGGAATTGATTTTCTTCACTATATTGTTAATGGGGATGAAACATGAGTGGCTCACTACACTCCTGAAACCAAAAGGCAGTCCTCACAGAGTCGTCACATCAATTTCTTTTCGGTTATTTAGGTAAATTACAGTTTTGAATTTTCAAACATCATTTTCCATAGATATATTTACGGGTATAACTTTTTTCAGAGAGAGTATCCAACAAGTAAACGTGTAATCGTATAGGTTAGGTTTAGGTTATAATATATGAATCATTTTTTTTTATGAAATCAATAATTCACGAAAATTTCCAACAAATTCCAATTCATTTATTTAAAACACCCATGTGTATCACAAATCGAAATTTTATACGCAAATGTCAAATTTGATTTTTATATTTTCTATACTACTTTCGCGTATATATATTTGCCATAATATGTACCTAATATATAGGCATATTATGTAGTTTATATACGTTCGCGGGTATATCAACAGGTAAAATAGTGATATCGAAACGATTACCGGTCGCATACGTGTGAGGAAACGGATGTGATAACAAGGTCAATGGGTCACTCTCCTCTTGTAGCCACCAGCCATATTCTGTTGTGCGATGCCGCAAAGGGGTATGTGTGAAATATTCGAGAAGGCTGTATGATAATCAAGATTATACATAATACTCGCGTATACAACGGTATATTGTAAACTCAACCGGTTTCGTGAATGGATTCGTGCTGAGTTCTTTTCAAAAAAAAAAAAAAAAATTAATATATTATAACGCTTTAGCTCGTACATTTTAAAACGAAATATAAACCGTCGATTGTATTATAGTTAACAAACCGCAACAGAACAGAGCTGTTATACAATATATATATATATATATATAGAAATGACCAATTATCATATTCTCTTCTCATATTGAATTTCGTTCTATTGTTTTTTATTTTGTTTTTTAATTTGTACTTTTTAGATACGTCGTATAGGCGCATATATGCGTGTGTCTTTTTCTATCGCGCTCGGTTTCCAAATCAATGTATTGGCAGACGGCAATGCACAACATAATACAGTCGATATAACTATATATGTATATATATATATATATATATATATATATATTATATTCCCATTCAATCCGTACATAATATAAAAACAAAACCCTTTCACTGTGCGTTTTTTAATTACAATTTCATTGTATATATATATACCAGATACCTGTTATAACCGCTACCGCGTTCGTTTTCTAATCGGCCATCAGTTCTACAATCACACGTGTTTCCATAATAATTTAGTATAACACGCGTAAAATATAACGCGAGTTGAAATTCGCGCGTTAATTATATTTCTTCTGGAGACGGGTCTTTGCTGGAGTTTTCTAGTAGGTGCGTAATATATAGTAGTACACGGTATTACGATTGTTGTTTTGGTTACCGGGGAAAATAGATATTGTGCGTTTTATTTGTATTAGGTACATATAGTTCTGAACATGGTCGAAATATTCCTGGTCATTGCAATTCATTAGTCCAAATCGTTATCAAATTGAAATAAAATGGCGGCGTAAGGTACACTCACATAAAACATATTATCCGTACTGCTGGTACTGCAGTCTATGTTACTCGCATATACCGTGATGTCCTCTTACGCGGCCATTTAATTTCCCGTACGTGAAAAAAGGCAGAGTGGGGGTATAACAACAATAACCGGGAATATTTCAACCATGGTTTTGAGAGTCAATGTTGATTTGGTTACTAGAGAGAGAGATATTATTCGTTGTTTTATATTTTTATATTTTTGTTTAAAATATGTTTAGAAACCTGGAATTTAGCATTCTCGCAGAGTGGGATTTCCTAACTTGTTTATGTTTAGTAAAACGCATTTTTTTAATATAAATACTTATTAACTATATATTATAAACAGAGACTTTCTCATCTTTTGAATGTTGAAACCATAGATAATACATGTATTATTATCTGTGATTGAAGCACTTAGACAGCATGTTTAGATGATAAGCAAAAACGGTATAATGGAAAAAAAAAATTAATTTTCCATTCGTTCCACGATTTCTGTATCGATAATTACTCCTTTTATTACATTTTTGTATACAATTCAATGATTAAAATCTAAATATTCATATAGATATTCATATAATATACCTAGACATTTTTTTCAGCAATACTCTTTTTGCTTACCACATCTTGTCTGAGTGTAAAAATAAATTGTTTAAAAAACAAAATTATTTAGAGCCATACGTAGCCGATTTTTGATATGTGTGTCTTACAATTTCTATGAGCTGTTAAAAAATAATTTATTAATTTTTTAAAAAAACTATAAATCTTTAAAATATGAATACATCGAAGAAAGGCTGGGTACTAATAATGTAATGAGCTAAAATTTGTTTTTGTATTTGGTATTTCTAACATATTTTATTATTTATAAATTATATATTTATATTTTTTTATTTTTAAAAATAAAAAGTTCTAATACAAGTTTTTCATTAAAAATTGGTAACGTCTTCTTGATTTATTGTTATTCGGCTATATTGGAATTTGATAACTTTTTAATTTCTTCATAAATTTACCTATTATTGTTTTTTTTTTCTTAAACGTAATAAATTTATTTTTGACGAGTGACGACGGCTCGTATTAAATATAATAGGAAATTAATATCAGGTGGAAAGTTATAATTGCTTTCTTATCAATGAGAGTCAATATCTACTTAGAAAAAATCATCAGAATACAGTTATAAATACTTTCAAAAAAGAGCATTTAAAATGTATACCGAAGTATGTCATTACAAATCAATACAAAATGCATATTATGTCGCATGCAAATAATTGTTAAATAAAAAATACTGTGGTTGAAAATATGTGACCTGATAAAATTTAATGATACCATTCTTCTCGTAATTACATCGATAGTATCGTACAGCTCTACTTAAATTTGCTATCACATTATAATAACTCGATAAATGACTAAGCATCAGGTATATATTATAATGTGTAAAATGTCATTGCGACTATTCTCTATTAATTTTTGTTGTTTTAAAAAACCATCTCCAATACATTTTTCGTGAATGGGGCGAGTTTTAGAAAGTATTAGGTATTATCTAAAACACACAGAGTTTTAAAATTTATCTATCAATGTATAATTTAAAAATAATTCCTATAATATTGATGATATTATTCTATAATATTACATTACAAGTATACAAAATAAGAAATTCGAGTTTGACATTCTAAATTATATTTACATTTTTAGTAGATTTATGTAATTTTAGAGGGAAAATATTATTATAATTGTTTATTTATGTTTTTAGAAATTGCATAATTGTAAAATGAGTTCTATAATGTTTTATTGTTGTTTCTAACCTATGCGCTAAAATAATTAAAATATGTGCCTAAATAAGCTCGATTATTCGTAAAGAATCAGATTCGTGAAATTAAGTTATATTCAAATGTCAATTTTTTTTTATCATTTCACAATTTTGGACACAAGTGCAATAAACAGAAACATGCAAAATTACTTAAATTCAAAATATTAACTTATCTCTTTAGTTCATTCTTAATATCGTAAATGAATTCCTGTGTATTATAGAGGTTATATTAAGTAACTGGTAAATGTAGAAATATTAACCATACGTCTACAAGAAATTTAAAGAGAGAAATATTAACGAGAGAATTTCGTGGTATTTTTTTTGTAAAAAAGTGCCTGGCAATGAATTAGTTACAACTATTTGAAAAAACCAAACATATTAAATGCTGCAGTTATGTCTATATTTTATACTTTTGTATTAAGTCAATAAAACAATATATCAATTCAATAGTTTATATTCCTAAACTTTTATTTATTTTCCATAATTTTTTTAAAATATGAGAAATATAAAATATGTAAAATAAAAAGCTATATACGTATTTAAAATATACATTTATAAAAAAAACCCCACTACTGAAATATGTAAATATACAAATTTCGCTAAAAACTTTTTAGTTTAAAATGAGGACATCAATAAACATATTATATATTTATATCTAGTGAATATTCGTCTATACGTATATTATATATTTTTAAAAGATTATATTTTAAAACATTACTTTTCCAAAACTCGATACTATAAAATTTGGTTTTAAAAACTATTGAATTTTTAAAGTTCGACATTTTACCATTTTTCATTTATAAATCAAATGGGCGAGCAATATGTCCATATTTAAAATTAAAATATAATCATTGTAAATTATTAACATATTATATAATAGCTTTTTTTTTTTTTTTTACTTAGAGAGTCGTGTCACTGAAATGTGGCGTAGGATTTTCATGGAATTAGTAGGATCATCGAAATTATATACCTATTTGTATTCTTTTTTTGCTAATGGCTTAACCATAAAATATTTTTTATGTTCATTTACATAGTATATATTATGTCTAATATTATATGAGGCTCTTCACGAGGAGGGGGATTGATATGAGCTTATTTATTAACCGAAACTATACGTTTATATTATAATATGTATTTAGATGTTTCAAATGTTATCAAATGAACTACTTCGTCAAAACACTGATATCATATAATATAATTTCATAAAAAACGAAATATAGTGTTATCTTAGGTATTATACTCTTATATAGTATAGTGAATGGTTTAATTTACTAATGCAATGTCTACATATGCCTTAATTGTTATATATTATAAATCCATAAAATAATTAATAATTTATTGTTCTGCATTTATTACACTTAATTAATTTAGTATATATTTATATATTATGTCACAGTGTAAATAAAAATACTTATATACAAAAAATTTAATTTAAGCAATCGTTCGTGAAAACTTCAGGTAGTTTTTTTGCTTTTACATCAGTTTCCATAATATGCGAACGTTATTTTGGCACACAGTGATTACTTGTTAGAACAGCAATAAATTAATTATTAATTTACTTTTAGGGAAATCTATGTGTTATCACCTTCGCTTAGAATTTAAATATGAATTTGATAAATACTGTTATTATGTTAGGGTATACTAAGAGGTAGATTCACAAAACTATTTAATTGAAGTAGCTATGCGTAAGTAAATTCATCAAGTTCGAACTAAAAATATCAAAATAAATCCACAAAAAAACATAGGTACTGGCGTAAAAATGTTTTAATTTCATTAGACCGATATACGATGTCTATTCAGATATAAATTTTCAAGACATTTTTGTATTCTATATAAAGCTTGCTCAAGGTATTGATCAACAAAATTTTTATTTATAAAATTTTTACTGTAGGTAATAATACTGTTTTAAATATTCAAAAATGTGCTTAATTTCAAGTAAAAATATTTAATTAACTAGAAAATTTCTTGGGTCGATACCTTAAGAAAGTAATTAGGAATCTATTACAGTATAAAATTGTATAACTAGAGTACGCATTTAAACTTTCTTATGGAATTAGAATCGTCTATTTGAGTGAGAAATAGGTATATTTTTGTGATTTAAAAAATGATCACTCACAATAGAAGTTGTCTATTATATATAAATTATACTTCTCAATATACACAGTCGCCAGGCCCCTTAAGAGGACACTACACATGAGGTTTTTAAGGGGTTTTGTATGGGCAATTTTTAAGACATTTTAGGAAAAATTAAAATCCATCAATTTAGAATTATCAAAGTACATTTTAAAATTAATCCATTAATCTAAAATTAGACCCATACTTATACCACTTTTTATTATTATGTAATCACGATATTTCCGTCTAACAGCTATTATATACGCTAGACAAAATTGTGGAACTTTGGCAAGTCGGATTTAAAATCTGAAAACAGATTTCAATTTTTCGGCGTATCTTCTAGAAATAGATCAAGGAGGATATTTTTCTTTAATATTGACTACTGAAATATGATCAATATGTATAAACATGGGTTTTTGATGATAAATAACACGAAAAAATTTTTTTTTAACCGACTCTAACGATCCTTGGTAGTTACGAATTAAACATTTTTTTCAGAATAATTGGAATCCGAATTTTCAGTCCCACAGTTTCGTCTAGTTATTAGGTCGATTTTTACATTAGTTTTTTACGACGTTCTCTTAAATATAAGTTTGTATTTTTTAATTTGAGCTACCTACCC
The DNA here is from genome assembly GCA_025469235.1 of Pemphigus obesinymphae. Lineage (NCBI taxonomy): Eukaryota > Metazoa > Arthropoda > Insecta > Hemiptera > Aphididae > Pemphigus > Pemphigus obesinymphae. Next base: position 6,995 of record JAIPRL010003024.1, on the reverse strand, counting down.
ATTATAATATTTTTGTATATTTATTCTTCTGTATAATATGAAATAATTTTCCTGTACCATCTCTATAATAATATATCGTATAGATATAATAACAATACCTATACGATATAACGTAATAGCTGTCGTTATATATAAATTATAATAGGTTTTCATATGAAACTACATTATAACTAATTGAACTCTAATAATATGCACTCAGTACCTATATAAATTATTATCTCTCTTCGTTTGATTTAATAGCTTAAAGGCTGGTTGGCATAAATTCTCCATTCCTCACACTTCCACGATTTCCTTTTTGACTCGCAATACGATATAAAATCAAAACATTTTTATTTGACTGATGTAATTAAATAATGTATTCTTCCTCTACTATTTTCCCCTTCTATGGCATCGTCTACTATGTTAAAGTACTGTTATATCCAAAGTATGCGTGTGAAATTAACTTTTTTTTTTTTTTTTAAGATCTTTCAGGAAGATTTTAGATAATATATATTAACGATAATATTAGTAAAGAAGATTTGTATTTCGATTTTGATGGTAATTATATCTTAAAAAAATATATCGTCTGATGGCTGTAAAATAATAAAAAATTACTTTGGGTGATGATTAAAGTAGTAAACACTTTTAGAGGGGGCAAAGGTAGCGTTATTCATTTCCACACGATGTAGACAAATTAATCAAATCCACATAGACATCTTTTAGCGATAGGAATGATGTAATTTCAGATATCGATATCGTTCAGTTTTTGGTGATATTGTAATTTCTGGGATAGAAATAATGGTATCAAAATTACCGAATTAAATACTTACCATCTAAAAACAAAACATAAAAAAATATATATATATGCTCCCCTCATTATAATAATTAATATAAATATAATAAATAATAAAATAAATTAGGTATGAATTACCTATGAACTTTTTTCATTCAGAATTTTACATTCTTTGTAATCGCATCACTGTCTTTCAGTTTTCGACAGTAGTATTCCGCTAAAATTCATCGACATTATTATTTAATAAATATAAAATATTAATGTCAACAGATTTTTCCCAGCATGTGTGCACACAACACTATCGTAATTGTACAAGCAAATAAGCGTCAATAGTACCAATTCGTAATTTGTAGCTACAAATACAATTGAAAATAAGAAAAAATATAAAATATAGTAATATATCGGTGTCGTAGATTTGTCACAATGTCGTATCGAATTATCTATATATTTGCCCATCACTACTATATTTCTATTGTTATCGTATATTTGTGTATTTCAGATTTTTATACAGATGGTTTTACGACGAAGTTTGTTTTTTTTTTCTGTGAACAACTTTTCGACCAGAATGCTTGATCCAGTCGGTACATGTGTACTCTGCATTTCCCGGTAGCATAGTTGATCAGGATGGTACTTTAGGGAGGTCATTTTTCGAGTTTTATTTTTTTTTTCTAGTTTTACGAATTATCGGTCAATTATTAGATATAGATAATATACATTTTAAAAATCATTGAACACAACACCCATACTATTATGTTGAAAACGTTTTTCGAAAAATTCAATTTCAACTTTAAAAAAAAAGTGTTTAAATATGATATAACATTGTGATGGGTTTACAGTAGACAGACAAAACAAAAAACAGAATCAAAACAGCAACATTGTACATTTTTAAAATTTAGCGACAAATATGCAACAGCAACAAATTGTAAACATTCGTTTACACCAAAAAAAACAAAAACAGAAACATTTAGGAGACAAAATGTTTATGTTTTCTTTTTTATTTAGGGGTGTTTACACTGAACAGACAAAACAATAACAAAATATTGTGATTTTATAAGTAATTAGTTATCACTATATTTTATCTTCATTTAATCTGTGATAGTAGGTACCATAATAATTACCTGCATTCCTACTATTATAATAACGAATTACAAAAAATAAATAAATAAATAATAAATAAACAAACAAGCAATAAATAAATAAAATAATATAAAATATATTATAAAATATTATATAAATATAATATAAGTACATAAGCAAATAACTGTAAAAATTAATTAATAATGCGCTCCCTCCAGTAATTTTTCATTGATAACATTAACAAATAACAAATTTATTTATCAATTGTCTAAAATAAAATTTTTCGCCTAAACACATTCTGTTTACACCAAGTAGACAAAAGTTGCCGAAAACAAAAACAAAACAGAAACCCTTTGAATGTTTACCGCTTATCAAGCGAACACGAAAATGTCGCCAGAAACACGAACATTGTGTCGGCAGTTTGGATAATGTCGTGGAATTGTTTTCATTTTGTTTCCTTTTTGTCGCAGATTTGTCGGAAAACAGATTGTTGCTGTTTTGTCGGTCTAGTGTAAACCCGACATTAGATAGACATTTTACGTATAATGTTATTATTTAAAGCCTTTAATACCAATTGTTGAACAAAATGTTATTTGAAACTTTGAACTTTCGCTAAACAATGTGACGAAACATTGGAAATATTTTGACATATAATTTAGCCAATAATTCAATTCAAAATTCATTCGTATTTCAAAAAATACAAAATAGAAATTATCTAAATATCAATTGTCTCGTTTTTATTTTTATAATTGTAGCATTATTATAATATATATATATATATAATTATTAACATAATAACATAATATATACCCACCTAATATGTTAATTATTAATTTTTCTTTTTTTTCACTAAGCTTTTTTTTTTTTTTTTGTACAAACAATGCGTCAACAAAGTAATTGATGTCCGTCATTAGAAGTAACCTTTTCGAAGCATTGTTTTACGAAACTCCTATTGTGCGACGTCGTGTTTGCAGTACATGTAAAAATAATAATATAATAAAATCACAGGAAAACAATATAGTATAAGTATAACGATTAGTCATTTTCAAAGACTATTAAAATAATTTTAATGTATACATCGTATATTATCATACACAGTGTGATTTACTATCCGTACACGCACCTTGTACGATAATTTATTATTATTATTAATGCCTAGGATATTATTCGATTGTTCTTCTTCTCGAACCATCGTCGACTTCACTATAGAACGCGTTAGATTATAATAACGGTTCGATATATATATATTTTTTTAAATTTCCAAGTGTTTTTCTTCGAAAAATTTCCCCTTGGTCGATTTTAATAATGTTTGACCCAGAGCTGATAGTGACCATAGTCCGATAAATAACCGTGGTCAAAACTGGTAACCAAGGTATTGTATAGCCAAAGTGTAGCGTGGCAATTTATGGTGAAATTGCGTGAGGATAGGGGATAGTGTTTTTAAAAACTTTTTAATTTTAGTTTAAAAAGTTTTGAATTTCTTATACTTTATATATCAATTATTAATAGAATACATTTAATGTTTTGTTTGAAATCTTAAATATTACAATTCACCACTAATAGAACGAGAACGTTTCTATTTCCTGCAGATATCGTGGATAATATTATAAATTACAATAATCTGTCATATTTAATGATAATTTATGTGATATATTATTTAATTAAACATTTAAGAAATATATGTTTCGCAATTTCAAAATATATTATTATAACATAAATTCATAAAATATAGTTATAAATATAGGGTTCGGAATTCAATGCATTTGTATTATTAAATTAATTTTTTTTTTTTAATGCTCGACACGATGGTCGATTATATTACAAATATTTTTCAGACACATAATATTCTAATAATAAATTGTTTTTAGTGTATATTTTAAACTTTAAAGTCATTATTCGAATTTTAAAAACCTATGTAGAATTATGGACAAAATTAACATAGATTTGAAAAAATGTTATTTTTAACTAGATCTAACGTTAGTTTTTCGACAAATGTTTTCTTTTATAGATTCATATAGTTATTATAAGGAACTACATTTTTTTCAACTCATAAAACGTAAATGTAAAAGTATATAAAAAAAATTACTTGTATAGGGCTAAATCACGTTGTTATTTATAATTTTTTTTTCGTTTTATCTTTTTCGAAGTTTTTCATCGTTATATTAAATGAAAAATGTGAAAGTAGGGACCTACCTATTATTCCAATAGAATTTGATAAGTTGCACATACAAAACTACTATAAAAAAATAACATAGGGAATATTTAGAATTGACGATTAAAATATATTTGTATAGTTTTTAATTATTAGGTTTTAAATGTACTGAAAATTCTTTTAAATTGTCTAATATACCATATTCAAATCCAAATATAGTGTGTGAGACGTTTACTTAATTGTATTCGTTAAAAAAAAAACATTATTGACTTATTGCTTGAATTACGTTTAAACACATATTTTGTTTAAAATAAGGCAGTTTTTGTTTATATAAACATATGTAATGATTGACAAATGTTATCTTATTGTATATTAGTTAATTTTGCTAAATACTTGAAAATAATAATGTAGTAATACCATTAGTTTTTTTTTTTGTTTTTACTTAACTCCTTTATATATTATTTACAATTTTCAAGTTGTCTATAGCTACGTACGTGTATATTATGTTGCAACCTGGCGCCTCGTTAGTTAAATTTATAATATACCAGCCAATAAATATAAAATACTATTTCGTATTAAGGGGCTGTGTGTAGGCAATTATTTCAGTTATTTACGTTATGCAGTGTGTTTGTGTGAGTAATATTTGGTCCTTAGTGTGTGTATATACGTTCGGCATAATAATGGTAGTGTTTCACTCGCACGCACAGGTACATGTCAATAAATACGACTACTGTATTTGAAAAGCCACTAAATCCCATTTCCGACATACCGACTGTCCTAGTGATGCAACAAGTTTTTTGAAAACTGATCTGAATTTATTCGTCGTGAAATCTACTTTAGAACGACTTTCTCAATTTTTACACGTTTTTCCCTTGATTTTCACAAAAATTTAAAATGTCTATTTTTAAATGTCCGTTAACATTAATTTAAATTTTGTGCGGATTTAGGGAGAAAAAAATCAAAAATGTGGGAAAGTCAATTTAGAGTAGACGTTATGATAAATTTTATTTTAAATATAATTTTATTAATTAGATAAATTTTTATAATCCTTATGACATCATTAGATCCATCAGTACATTGGAAATAGAAATAGTCTAAATTGCTATGTTACGTGTGTGATAGAAAGAGACAGATAATCGCCGCTTCCGATCCCCTTAAATCAAATTGGGATAAAAAAAAACCCCTAAAATTAAAATTAAAAGTATATTTTATTTACTAATATAATAACTAAACGATAAAGCGTAACATATGTTATGGCATAATGTTTAATTTTCGGTTAATTTATATGCCATAAAATTATCGTAGGGTGTAAATATTTATCATGATAATATTGTATATTATAGGTATAGTTCTATATAAAGTAGGTGGTTTTTAATTCGTTTTGAAATGTTTACTTTGTAAAATGTACAGATAAAACTTATAAGTATACCAAACGAGTCTTTATTTTAATATAATTTATGTTTGTAATTTATAATGGTTTATACACATGTCATAATAAGTATATTCATACATATATATAAATCTCGAATTACAAGATAAATATATAAATTATGTACTTAAAAGTAAACATACAAAATAAATGTAGATAAAAAAAAATATATTTCTTATATGTAAAACGAGGAATATAATGGTTTAATAAATGGTCCTTTTTAAAATTTGTATATATTTTGTCAGGTACTCGGGTAAAAGGAGTCGAGTAAGAGTTTTGAAGTAAAAATATTTTTTGATAGAAAAAAATGTTAGTTCTTGTTGTAGTCATTTTTCGATTTTTGAATTTCCCAGTAATTTTCTGTGCCATAAAGAGAAACGAAATATATATAAATATGCGTTTAATAAAAAAAAAAAAAAATCTGATTTTGAATCCATATAAACAACAGTTCCGATTCCGGTTCTTATTCTATTCAAATATTTCAGTTATAGAAATATTTATCAACAGTTTGACCATAATATTAAAAAGAAAAAAATAGGTCATTTTAAATATAAAAGGGTTAAATGAAAATTGAATAAAAAATTTAATTAGAATTATGTAACCCAAGGATGTTGGTTGAATATTTAACTTATTATTAATAATATTGTTGTTTGAAGAAGGTGGTATTTATAAATTACAAATCAAAATTTCGGAAATGATTTTTAAAATGGACATACTTAATAGACAAAATTTCGAAAGTATGAGAAATGATTATAAAAGATAAATAATTCAATTTAATAGATATATACATCACAGATTTAACTCTGTATGCATTTTCATGTAATATAGAATTATAATTATAATTAGAAATAATAATATATACAATACCTATGTATTTTATTAAAAAATCACGTTGAAAGTTAATTATCTGTAGAATAGTATTTCAATACAATCTTAATATTAATATATAATAACAAAATCCATACATGTTTCAAAATATAAAGATAGAAAACAGTTAATTTTTATTTTTTATATATTATATATATTATATTTATATATTTTTTATATTGTTTATAAAATATTTAATGTAATATTATTACATATAAACTTAATTTAAGGTTTACAACTGAATATTTTTTTGATTTATGATATTATTAAAAATAACTTATATATTATAGGGACAACTGCTTATAACTACCTACGTATATGGAAATGAATAATTATATTGGTACCTATAATTTAATTAAAACATATCGATTGATCTTAATTTAAAACATGATTGAAATGCTTTGATAAACTAGTCGGGTACCCACATATTTGATAATGATTTTGTTTAGTAAAAATAAAAATTTTTTCTTAATGTATTGGTTTAAGAAAGCAGGGACTGGTACCTTTTGGTTTTTTCGGTTTTGGTTCCGGTTCCGGTTCTCGGTTTTTTTTTTTTAAAGGTTCGGGTTCGGGTTCCGGTTTTTCAAAAATTAAGGGTTAGGGTTTCGGTTCCGGTTCCAGTTAATACCGGTATTTTTATAGGTTCCAAAAAATTATTTGAAATGCTTACTTTTGATAATACTGTTGAAATTTTATTT
>JAIPRL010003023.1:0-51603 GCA_025469235.1 Pemphigus obesinymphae | reverse complement strand
TGGTATCATATATAGGTAATAAATAATCTTCATTATCCGTGAATGGCTAAAGCCTAAAAGGGTGGCGATATCAATGCGACACCGATAAACTTCATTTCGGTCTACATCTACAACTTCTTCGATTATTCGTTTAAAAAGAAAAGTGTTAAATTGAAGCATTTCTCTGAAAGAGAAATGCTTAAACTATGCTATCTTGAAAATATGTAACCTAACAATGATGTAAAAAAAATTGTTGGATTTTTCTACTCATTCATGTTCTATAAAAAATGTTTTTTAAAATGTCCCCTGGTTAAGAAACTTTGGAAAGGGGGTGTGGGGGACGAAGTCCTCCACGGCTTACTTTTTCTCTAATATGTCCCGGAACGCTGATTTTTTAACTAGGCTCAGAGTCCGTCCTTATTTTTTTTTCCAATTCCACCACTGGGGATATGTATACAGAGGCTGTCCAAATAATGTGTAGCAAAAACAGTTGTATTATTCCTAAAATTCTTAAAATTATCTCAATGTGACATGTACGTACTGCAACATTCATAGGAAAGCATTAAAATCGAAGTCTCTGTAGGATAAATTTCACTAGTATATTAAACACGACTGTAAAAATAGTAAATTTCATAAGGACAAGTTTGTTACGATCTTGTTTGTTAAAGAAGATTTATATAGAAATGGGAAGTATTCACTTCTTCTATATACCGAGATACGCGTTGGCTGTTGATAAGAAAGATGCTAGTACGAATTTTAGGACTCTGTGAAGAAGTCACAAATATTATTTTCTTAGTATGTATAAAATACCATAATATGTATGATAGTTATAACACGGTGATGCTCCAATATTTACTTTACAATACTATTATTTAAATAATCATAGTTCTGATTAGTGGCAAAAAATAATAATTATATAGGCGATAAAATATAACTTTGGTATCTATTAAGTATTAAAATGAGTACTAAGTACCAAGTACTGTAATAGTGTAATTGACACTTGCATACGAATTTTCTTACAACCTTTCTACTTTTTACTTTCTTCCAAGTTCTATAGCTTTGAACTTCTAACCAATATTTTTAAATTAATTCTCACTTATCTTTCCTACTTTTATTTTTAAATTGGTTATTTATGTTAAATTTGAATACGATTATTTTGAATTCGTATTTCGTTTCTGTATCTTATTTACATTGTTGAAAACTGAATGTAATAAAACTTGCCCAATTTCAGCTTCAGTCGCCTCTGTTTTTATTGATCCCGTTTAATCCGATTATTTATTCTTCGATTTCATAATGACCTAATTTTTTAATTTTCTTATTTCAAGAAATATTTTTTTTAGTTTTTTCATTAATTTTTTTCCTTGCTGCACTATTAGTGTTTTTCTCTTTCTATCCTCCACAATTGATTAATTATCTATTCTATTCTTATATTTTATCCTCTAAATTTCCCGACTATTTCACTACACTGATATATATAGTTCGGTTTCTTCAATATCAACCGGTTTTTCCGTATATATCTCAAGCCTCCAACTATTACTTTCAGATTGTCATATATATATATATATATTAGGTACATACGAGTATAATATATATAATCTATTTTCTACTTTTAAAAATGTAAAGGGAAATGACTATATGACTGTTAGTAAAAAGGAGGCGTTAAGTAAAAAGTGTTTCCTGCTGGGACTGGAACCGAACCGAAAAGAACCAGTTCTAGAACCGAAACCGTTTAATATTTTGGGAATTGGAACCCAACTGAAACCTTCATTTTTTTTAAATAAAAAACCGGAATCTATGAATAATAAAGTTTGTTCCTTATTGGTTCCATAAAATACTTTTCATATAGAAAATGATTTATATAATAGCTACTAAACTTGCGATTTTATTGTAATTTTTAATTCGATCTATTATTATAATAATTCTAATGTATACTCATCGGTATTTTTGGTGTATGTGTATTTATGTTTTTATGTATCTCACGACCAGACCATGTTAACTTATACCTGTAAATTCGATGACACTGATATTAGTAGCGAAGTACACCAGTCGCTTCGCTAGTGTAATGCTCATGGAATATTTTTTTATACTCTATGAACGAAATTAAACGATCTAAACAAGGATTTGAATTTTATAACCAGACAAAAATGAAATGTTAACGACGTATTTGATCAATAGCCTTACGAGTTTTTTCTGTCTGCGATTTTTTTCATTTTCACCAATTTTTACTAAAATTTTCTTGCATTTTAAATTATATTTTGTTGCTATACATAATTAGTCCACCATGTTATCCGTCAAGTGCTGTGTGCTTGGCTGCAAAAGCGGTAAATCGGTGAGAAAACATTCTTTTCCTATGGAAAATATGAATTCGCTGCCTGGATTTCAAGAACTGGAAACATGAAGTTGAAAAATATTTCCAAGCCGTATGTGAGGAAGTCATACCTTATATATACAAAACGTTTTAACAGTTCTTGCTATAGTCCAGGAACTATTCGATTAAAGAAAGATTTAATGCCTACTTTAACATTACCAAGTATGTATTACTTATGTTTATCTTGGTGTTTATTATTTATATTATTTAAGATAGGTAGTATGTACCTATCTTATACCTATATTATACCTAGATAATAATAATGCTTCAATAAAACATAAAAATTTTATATAGGTATAGGTGTATATTATGAAGTATATATTACATTATAAGTGAATATTATTATCATAATGGACAAGGTTTTTGATTTTGTCAGTGCAAGTACAATCAATGCTGACCTGGAAAAACCATTAAGAAGTGTGGTAAGAGATAGATCTCGACATGTCGATCATTGGAAGTATACCATCAAAGTATTTGAACCTATGAAATGTATCCATTGAAATGTTTATTTGGTAGTGTTATTAGTCATGGTATAAGAAATGAAAATCCTATATTATAAATTGTTTAATATGACTTTATATCAAGCCTGCCTCATACTCATGTAAACATCGCGAATTCCACGCGCCGTCTTTTTCACTGTGACGTCATCCGTAGTATAAATTCGGCGATAACACAATAGTATGCCAAATATTTCTATAATAGATGTTAATTAGAGTTGAACTTAAATTTCAGAACTCAATAAAACATTTAATATTAAATGTAGTATTACCAAATAATGACTATTTATTGAATTTAAATAACAATGGCAATAATTATAATTTATAATACGTTTTTAAAAAGTGTTGTTATTATTATATAGATAAATAAGTACATATAAAAATATTACCTACTCTAAAATTAATAATATTTACCAAGTGATATTATTATTTATATCCCAAAGACCCTAAACATTGTATAAATTGTATAACCTATTCAATGTTTTCAACTTATTAAAGTATCTATACTTGACAATTAAAAACTTGTAAAAGTTAAATTAATAAATTGGGTTAAAAACTTTTAATCAAATTTAAAGAGTGAAATATTTTTGTAAGTATAATATCTTCTATTTGTAAAATATCGTTTAAAAAAAAATTTTTTTTTTAATGCATCTTTTTCTTTGATATTTTACAAGACATTATCCACTCAAAAATATTTTCTCTATAAATTTGATTTGACTCAATTTAAATTTAACATGGTGTGATTTTTTCACAACTTTAATTTTTAATACTTTTGATTATCCCTTTCTAAAATCTTACCTTTGTGCTGTTAAAATATTAAATGGCCATAAGAAAGGTATAATACAGCCAAAGAAATTAGATATGTCGCAATAGCGTAACAAGAACCGTCAATTGGTACAATAGTCTTCGAAAACATATTCGTAACTCACAATTTGTAAAATAAAAATCCTAAAAACTTTTTATATACTATATAGTTTAAAAACCATCTTTATGCTAAGAACATGTACTTCTCGTATACTTGTCGTTTGCTTATACTAAAGACTAATGTTGTCATTGAATTTCTCCCACTCCTGAATTTTCAAAATTTCGAGATGAGGCAACCTGTATTATCTATAAACCTTGACTTTATATAACAAAATGTTTTATCTAATATTAATGAACAAAACAGGTAAATATTTAATTTTTCTTTTTGAAATAAATGTAAATTTTAAAATTAAATGTCCAAAATATGATTTTAAAATTTCAATTTATGATAATTTTAGAAACTTTTTCCTGTTTACTTATGTAAAAAATTGAAATTATGTTTTCAATAGTTTGGACAGAATTAAATATAATTGTGATAATCTTAAAAAATCAGCTCATTATTATTATTTAAAGCATTCAAAGCATAAAAAATAAATATATCCATAATATAATCTATAAATAAATTTAAAATTAAAAAATTAATTACTTATTATTATGAGAACAATATGTAAAAAGAAAATATACCTTCAGTTTGACATAGTTCTCTTATTTAGGATATATAACTCATTGGTTTTGTTGGTAATTCATTTTCTCAATACTTTTTACCACCTTAATGCCTGTTAAATGCGTACATATATACACACTATCTCACACAAAGACCCTAGTTTTTCTCGGCAACCCCGGTTAAGATTTCTACGGCTTTATTTACAACACACGCCCACCAGTGGCACTGAACAACTTTTTGACTAGTAAACTTGATCCAAATTATTATATGATGATAGATAAATATAAAAAATACTGGAAACTTTTTAGTTTATCGAAAAAAATAATTTTTTGGAAATTATTATAACATATTAGTAAAAATTATTCGATTTGTTATAAATGGTGTGGTAACTGGTAGTTGTTTATATATATATATATTAAGTATTACTATTTACAGGGTATACTATACTGTTTACTATCCAAAAATGTTTAATTATAGGTAGGTACTTATTGTATAAAACATAAATAAATGTTACATTATTTAATATTATATTCTATAAAATACTTTATGGATTTTTGATTTATTTATAAAGGTACCTCAGCTCTACCCACCCACCCACCATCCAAAATAATATATTGGGGCGTGTCACCCCATCAAAATAATGTACTGGGCACCACTGATGCATACACATAATACATGTCATATAGACACACAATTTCGTACACATAGATCCTAGTTTTCCTCTGCTATCCCTGTTAAGACTTTAGGGCTCTATTTACAACACTCACGTATACAGCCTTTGCGGCTTGGTAATAATTGCTCTAAAACATAGTGTTCCTAGTTCTCCACTTGTATTATGTTGATATTTATTATTTTATAACGTAATATTATGTTCCTATGATTTTATTTTTATTATGCACATTCTGTACATAATAAAGATAATTAATACATCTATGATATATAATGTAAATAATTGTATTTAAGTTATTATTTGTAAAATAATTGTATATATGTTATTATTTGTAAAAATAAATTTATTCGTTTACTCATTTGTTGTTTTATTTTAATTTGGTATCCTTATTCTATGATGATGATAATAATAATGATTTATGAAATATTTTGTATCAATAATGATAATAAAAACAACAACAATAATAAATCGATATTAATATCGATTATTTCCGCTATCAATTGTTAGCGATATCGATTAAATGCACTATCGATGTTTAGTAGCTAAGTAAACCAGTCGCTTCGCTAGTGTTACAACGGTATCAACAAATCGGCAGAGTCGGCATTCTAGGTATCCATATTCTATGCCCACGACTATCTCACTTCAGCTGTGATAATAGAGCAAAAAATAAACGGTTTTTTTTTCTCTTCTTGCTTCATAGTTTTTTTTTTTTTTTTTGCGGTCTAATGTACATTACTGGATATTGTATACTCTACACAAAGAGCAATGTGTAAATTTGTGCTACGTGTCATCGCGCTCTGGTGTCTGTTTTGTGTTATCCACTGATGCTCTTCTATGCACGAGCCCCATCAGCTATAACAAATTATCATCGTCAGTGTTGTCCGTTTAGTCACTGGTGTCGGGTACTCCGTCTCGTATGCTGTATTGTTGGGCCCACCCAAACTGCCACCATCTTGCTTCGCTTACGTTTATGTTTAACTACTTCGCTAGCTTCTATTGTCCGTTGCATTGTTTTACCTGTGTTGCTTTCTATTGATTGTAAACGGTTACCGTATATAAATATATTGTGTAATAGTATAATGTTAATTTGTCACACTGTTTTTTATCTTGCCCATATCGTCTCTGACGGGAGTGCGTGGTATAAACTCTCCACGAGAATACTTCGTGAGCAAACAACAGTATTTTCAAAAAAATAATAGATATTTAATTATACCTGTATATCTCAAACAAATAATCTTGCATTGACTAATATAAAAAAAAAATATTAACTTAACTTGATCTTCTTCTTTTCCGTCGTTTTCTCTCCCAACTATTTGTCTATCCTAGTCCTACAATTCCGCTTAAATCTGTCTCCCACATCTTCTTAATTTATCCCCACCTTTTTCATATCACTCGCCATCACATCCCCCCTATTTTTTTGGTCTTTCTCACCCACTATTTCCATCAACATATAATTAATTTACCAATTCTACTGCCCCAGTCTCTTTCCTCCTTAATATGCCTATTATTAATGGCCCGATCCATCTTAATATATATTCTCTCTCATTTTGTCAACTATCGAAACTACCCCAATACTATCTACCTCTTATGTACTCATTTATAACATCTCTAGTTACTCCAGTCATCTATCTAAAGGTACGGTTCCGTTTATGCGGACTCCGCAATGCGCAGTGCGCATCAGTACATTCAATGCGTTTGTAATATAAACAGTTCCGTTTGTGCGTTTTTAAGCAGCGCACAAAATTTAGTCGCATGCATAAATAAAAATATCGATCAACAAGCAATTGGTGTGCGGACTGTGCGCTGCACACGGATGATATATATATTTATAGATATTGGATTGTATGATTACCTACTGATTAAATGATTATAAACTGGTATAGATAAGTATTGAGTGATTATTATGTTTATATATATTTTATCGTGATTGTTAAACACTCGACCTGCTTGTACTGTACAGCAAAATATAATCATTAAATAAAATCACATCAAATATTAAGTTGATATATTAATTAATACTATTTCCTACTTATTTTTTATTTATTTATTTTATTACAAATAGTTATTTACTTACCAAACTGTCGTACTTCTACTAACCTCAATGTTACAGCAAATTTTTCTAATGGAGATATAGGTTTTTTTTACGGTTTTTGTAGCATACACAGTTATATCCTTTTCAATGAGGGATAGAATAAAATGAAATTGATATTTTGTTAAACGGAAATATTCGTGAAACCGTTTATCATTATCCATTAAATATGTTTGCTAATGAAAATAAAACCAGCTCCTTTCTTTTCCCTTTTTTTAAAAAAAATTCGTTTCTTATCCTCAAAAAATTCCAGATAAATTTAATAGAATTTGAGAAAATAATTATAAAATGATTACCTTTTATTTATACAGCTCAAATTTATGTCGTCTTCTTCATCCTCCTCCAAAATGGAATATAATAATATATTAAAAATATATTTCTCATTCATATTTTATATTTATTTTATTTTTTGTAATATTATAGTCTATGTCAATATGTCATCTAGTACTAAGTAGTAAAGTGTCATCTGATAATATATTTCTATAATTGAAAATGTACGCGCACGCGATAAGTACGCATTAACGCAACCACTAGCAGTGCGCACAATGCATGTGTACGCAACACGCAATAAGCCGTGCAGAATCCGCATGCGAAGTACGCATAAACGGAACCGTAGCTTAATAGGGATTTTTTTGTCACACAAAACACCTAACTTAATCGTTAAGAAAAAAAATAATTATTAACTTTAAACTTTTACTATTTTTTTCTATTAACTTAATTTAACTGACTTTTAAAAAAAATCATTAACTTGCCCAACATTGCATATTGTTTTAGATAAAAGTGATAAATCCAGTATCTTTGATGAAGAGTACCACGTTTAGGGAGTATTGGATTATTTGGTGGAATGTTATAAGGTTGTAGCTTGCAAGGTACACTCGTAATCAGCGTAATTATAATTAATTTTATCAATTATAAATTATCAATTGTAATTCATGTACCTTGAAATAGGTACCCAAAGATTGTGGAAAGTTCAAATTTAGAATTCTACCGTACAAATGACGTACTAAATATTGCACGTGCACAATTCGGGTTAGCTGGTTAGGGGAACACGTTATGCTAGCACACCCATATAAGTTTGCTTATAACTCTTTAACTGAGTCAAAATAATTTTGAATTTGACAGTATAATATGTACAAATGTGTAAAATATTGAAATAAAAAAATTTGGAAAATTTTATATGGGCTAGGCTGACGTGAAAGTCGTGATTCTAAGCAAAGTTCGATGAATGTAATATTATTATTAAAAAATAACTACTTATTCCCGAGGTTTATCCATCGTGACTTCGGTCCTAGGACAGGATAGTACATTATTATTATTTTAATTTTCAAAGCAAAGATAAATTATTTCTTTCTATAAAAATAATTAATGTAATATTTAGTGAAATTTCAGTTTCGGTGTAAATTGTTTTTAAGGAAACTTAAATAAAATTATAGCTGTATTACAATTTTATCAATGATACAATACACTAAAATAATCATAATTAATTGCTATTCCCCATTTTTTTTTAATTTTGTAATAGGCGTTTAAACCTCAGATAAAATTATAACTACACAATTCACATTTTTAGTGTTATGATTTATTATATTTATTATTATTATATTGTTCGTTTGACAAAAGAATTCAGATTTGGAGATTCTAAAAATTTTATTTTAGTATGTTTATTTTAATTTTATTTTAAAAGTAGAATTGTTTCATCATATGCATAAAAAATATATATATGTATTTGTCTAAGTAAATATCTCTTTTAGTATACTTAGTCCAAAAGCCGCTCTCGTATAGTTGTATCTTTTTAAATGTTAAATATGTATTGATATTTTATTTAACTCGTAGAGGACAAGAGTCGTTTACATCCCAAATAGCAATTGCAACATATAAATATTGAAAAAATATTTTATAAACAAATATAAATATTGTAAATTAGATATTTCAGACATGTCTTCAAAATATGTTGAATACAATATTTAAAGTAACATTATTTAAATATATTGTGACATTATTTATTAAAAACATTGTAAAAACATGTACAATTAAATATTTTGGATATGTATTTTATTCAAATTAAAGACAATATTTAAAAAAAACGTAATTTTAAATTATTTCTTACACAACACTGTGAAAATAAGTGTATTTAAATATACCAATTAAGTATTTTATTCGTTTTCAAAACAATATCTAAAATTAATGATGTGAACATTTGAACTTGATATGAAATTTTTAATTCAAGAAGAGATGGTAGAAGACAGAAGAGTTTATATACTAGGTTATTTAAATAAATACAGTAGATATTTACTACGTGTGATACAAATATAATACCATTAGAATCCCCCGGCTTCGACTGTGAACAGTTTTACTAAATAAATCCTTTCATTGCAGGTGTCTGTGTTATTAAAGGAATATTCTCTGAAAACATCAGATTTCTAAGACCAGCAGTAGGTATATGGGTTAGACGTTAAATAAGAATTGAAGCATACTTCTCACTTTCCCTCCCTTAAAGCCGAATTTCAAAAATGTCTTTGTTAGTAGATATCTGTGCCATTCCTTTAAAAAATTTAGTTTTCTACAACCAGAAGTTTGGACTGGTCATTGAATAAAAGTTTAAACCCGCTTCCTCCCTATCGCCCTTTAATGTCGAATTTTGAAATATCCTTTCTTAGAGAGTTTCTTTATGTCATTAAAGAAATATTATTTAAAAATGACCGCATTCAAATCCACTTCCTCGCTTCCCCAATTTACCTCTCTTAAAGATATAATTTCAAAAATATCTTTCTTGGTGGGCGTCTATGTTATAAAACGAATATTCTTTAGATATTTCAGTTTTCAATGATCAGTAGTCTGAACTTGGTGTTAATGACTTTTAAATTTATAGATTATCTGGTCAAAACATCTCAGTGATTAAGTAGATACTTGAAATTCATAAGAACTTCAATGAATTATTAGGTAGCGAAGTCACTTATAATATGTAATATTTCGGAGTAGTAGGTTTGATTCCAGATGACAAGATGGAAATTTTTTTCAAATTTCTATCACACGCCTCTATGGAGAGAAAATGTTGTACATTTCTCAAGAGAAGAGGAAAAGTTCGAAAACCTTTTTCTCTTTTTTTTCATTTTTTAAAACTTATTTTTTGTAATTCAATATTGTGATTAAATGTTTTTACAATGTTTCCATGAAAGATAATATACCTATAATCGATCATGAAATTAGGATATATCCTTATCTATTATAATAACATAATAAGTATAGGTATTTAGCAACAAATTTAATTAATAGTTCTTGTGTTCTTATTTTAATATTTTGATTATCCAAATACATTTTTGAGATATATGGAATATTCACATTTTGATAATCTTAAAATATCTTAGATAAGCCTCTCCCTATTAAAACTTACTATTATACTATATAAAATATATACAATTAACAATGTATATATTCATTTATATTATATATATTATATACAATAATTCTACACCTTTTTTGTAGATGGCCTTTTTTTTTACTTTTTAGTAAACATAATAGTAGATAATCAAAAAAAAAAAAAAAATTAACACTATTTTTTTTAGAGCGCAAATATACTAAAAAGGTACCTACCATAGAATTCCGACTTATTTCCCTGTTGTTTGCAACCTATTTTATTGTTGAGCTCCTCTCCTTGGCCAGTTTTGCCAAGCCATTGCTATAGCTCTGGTATAAGTTCCCTTAAATTCCATATAAAAATTTTTCAATTATTAGATTTTCATTTTTATTGAAACTGTCTAAAGTTTGCGCTGTATAGAACCCTTTCCAATTTCTCCGACATCCTTTATACATATTTTTTAAAAGTATCCAAAAAATGTTTTTCGTAAATAGCATTTGAGTCTTTAAGATATCTATCATTCATATACGTAAACATAGTATACAATATTATGTTGAAAAACAATTTCCGTTAAAATATTTTAGAACACCGGATGTCATTTACGTCCGTATATATATATATATATATATAGATAGGTATGTACGTATAGATGCTTACTACTGCACGTTCAATAAAACAAGTGTAGTTTTCGCACAGTCGCATGCAACCGCGCAGCGTCACGTAGTGCAGCGATCGCCACAGCCGTCGCCACTGCGACGTACTGGCCGCGATCAGTGGCGTTGGCGACGCCACGTCGAGGGCGTTAAACCCGCCGCCGCGGTGACGGTATTTACACGCGCGCGCAACCGTCCGTCGAGCGCGCGTTTAACGGCCCGTGTCCCGCGGCGGCGCGGCGTACATGGGCCATGTCGCCTATACGGTATGCCTAGCTGTCGCTCGTCCGTCCGACAGCGGCGGCGGCCATCCATCGTCCGCCGTCAGAGATTTATCGTCGCTATTATTACATATTATACGACGTGACGTGACGTGCACCAGTGTATATAATATTATTAACTATTATTCGTCTTGCGTGTATTTCAGGAATCCCTGTTACTGCTGCTGCCGGTCTGCCATACAGGCTATAGCATTGCATTGTTCTCGGTTTATTTTCGTGTGACCGCCACTCCGTCAAAACGTCCACATCGACGGCGTACACTATATATACATAACCTAGTATTCGGTGGTTTTATTATTATTATTATTATTATTATTAGGTGGCAGGTGGCTATTTTGCGGAAAAGTCACGGGCGAATACGTAAATGGTAAAATAACTGCAATAAAACGAACCGCGACATTGCGCCCGGTGAGCGGTGCTGCGCGGAAGGGGCCCCGCTTCGGGAGGACAGTAAGTAATAATAATATGTTATTATGTTGTATACGCGGTGAGGGGCCGGGGCGACGACGACGATTGGCGACGGTGGTACGATTTCCGGGCACTGGCCACCGCGGTGGGCGGGGTCTCGGCGATACGTCCCGTTCCAGCCTCTTGCGCTCCCCGTCGAACCGTCGCGGCGCGGACCCCCTCCCAACCGCCCCCGTTACACGGTCCGCCGGATTCTCGTCCGTCTCGCGTGTAACACACCGATACCATATCAGTGTTACACGGTTGTCGTGTGCGCCGTATTGTATATTATTTTAACGCTTTATTGCGGCCACTGGGTACGCGTCCAGGTGGTGACGAAACGGCGAAATATCGCGCAACGGATATCGCGGCCGTGCAGTAGACAGACGGACGACTTGTCGCTATTGTTGGGGGAAAAAAAAGCGTTTACCGGTGGCCAACCGTTTCGAAATCCGGCGCCGGCGGTTTATCTCCACGCGCGCCACGGACACGCCATCACGGTACCGGGCCCGTTACGGACACGGTACGTTGCTTACTAGCGCGAGCGATACGCGACCGCACACACCCGTGTCCGTAACGCGGTCGTATAATCCGCGCCGCGGCGACTGCAACCATACCGTAACGCGCCGCACACCACCCCGGCGGCCGGGCGAACGCGGAGCGGCGGCGGCGGTAAATTTTCGAGAAAATTATTTTGTTGTTATCGTCCGACATATTACCGTGGCCGCCGCGACAGTCGCGTCGTCGCGGGCGTCCGCGCGCGTTCGCCCGCGTAAAAGTGCCGCGGCGGTGACGACGCGGTTCCGCCGCAATCGCCGCGATTCGAGCACGGTATGACGGTGTCGCCGCAGTGACGACTGATCCGGGCGGCGTATGGATTTGCCGCGTCAACTGCGACAGCATCATCGATTGTCACCATCGGCCGATTGTCCAGGTACCTATAATATACGAAATTACCTGTATAATAATATAATATTGTCGAGCCCGCGATAATAATATTGTTGATTTTATGTTTTCCGATATTTTACTTATGTACTACGTGTGTACAATCGATGTTTTTATTAATTTGAGTGTAGACGACCGATTTTTACATTATTTTAGTGGTCGTTATACGCACGCATCATGTTCACAGACGGAGATAACGGATACAATATTGCTTTTAACTGCTATATAACGCTTGGATACCCATATAGGTATAATCAATTTAATACATATTGTTTCAATGCCAGTATTCAATTAAGACAATTTTAAGAGTATATTATGATCAAAAATTATATTTTATTAAAGATTAAAAATTTGACATATTAAAGGAAATGTAAAAATACCGTTCCCTTTATATTCACTGCTAAATCTGGTCTAATAATATTATATGCACATACGAGTTGTACGATGCAACAAGCCTCAAATGTATATTGCAAGTAATTTATGATAATTTTACTATAAAATAAGTTAAGAAAGCCCATTATGCGAGCGTGTTGAATTTCCGATTTCTAAACGTGTTTTGAACAAAAACAACAATATATATCCATCTTCCTGCAGGTAACTAAATCTAATCAACAATCGTAACTATGGACTAATAACTGCGGACATGAGGACGGACAAACACGGGGATGTAAGGTACTAAGGTATCTAAACTTATGTTTAGAAACCTAAATCAATGAAATGAAAAAAACATACGATAAATTATTTTTTTTCATTTTTCTGCAAAGCCGCATTAATGATGGCGTTTTCGTAAAATTGGGTTCCTCCTAATACATAATATTTAATGTCCGTATGTACCTACATATGTAACCGGAAATGCGTAATATGAAAAACGAAAACCTCTTTTTTTTTTCAATCAACTTTTTATATAATCAATTATTAGCGTTTGTATAACGCACGCTTTAAAGCTAAAAACGAAAGTTTTGGATTCATATTGTTAAAGAAAATATGGAAAATATTTCCGATAGAATCTATTAAAAACGCTCTCCTTGGACAATTTCACAATTTCACCTTCTGTTTTAAATCCACAGTGAGTACCCGGATATTCGAATTTTACTTTCACAGTGTGTTCCGATAGATTCATGTATCTGACCATACAGACCGTATTATGGGTAGTCATAAAAATTGCGTCCACTTATTTAAGTTAATATTTATAATAATGATAATACTTTTTAAAGCCTATAAAATATGTCACGCTGTAACTACACTTTATTATACATATGCCTAAACCTTCAAATAATCATAATAAATATTAATAATTGTAAAACTGCAAACATGAAGTACAATTTCATTATAGATGTATATATTGAGCAGTATAATATTAACGATGCAATCGAATGCACATAGCGGTGCATTGTCCGTCACCGCGTTGATGCTGCGATAACAAAGTCGACCCAGTGCAGTTTGCACCAGACGTCTGTAAAAAAAACGGATGCGGTACGATTGTAAATTAAAAAAACCGTGACAATAAGTCTGTAAAAACCCTTTGTGGCGGTGGCTGCGTCTTTATAATAATATATTATAATGAATTGTTGTGTTAATCTTCGGCGATGCGTGATTATTATATATACATTTATATTAATCTCTATACAATGTCTTATCTACTTATACATTACTATTATGAATTTTGATTAATTTATTATAAATAATTAATATCAATAACTGCACAGTTATATGTAAGTACACCTATATTGTTTTATTTCTGTATGCAAGTTGCACTTGGGTCGTTGTCCTGCCATTATATTATTATAGATGGAAGCACCGCGAATGCTTCGATAAATAACCACGCGTTGTTAAGCGTTATAATAAAACGAGATGGAATATATGCGAAAATTCGCAACACTCCACGAATAATTTGATAGTATGACGATCTTTTCTGAAATTAATTAATGATTTTTATGCTTATTTGCAATACTTTTGATAAATGATTTTTCCACTAATGCAACAAGTAACAAGCTGTATGGCAACGGTTATTATAATAATATTTTATTATGTACGAGTGTTTTTCTTTCTAAATTCATTCTCGAATACGACATAACGCACATCACGCGGGCGGGCACAAAGAAAAATTAAATCGTTCAAAGGGACCGTCTTCGTATTAGCCCGTGTTTACGTTTCATAATTACACGTGGGCGGCGTGGGCGGATGGAAAATAAACGTAATTGTAATAATCATAATCGCGTGTGTAATCATTTATAATTATAGCTACGCCGTCACAGATTTGTCGTCGGCCCGTCGTAGATGTTGGCTCGATGCCCCGAAATCATATTATGTGTATTATAGTAGTCGTCGTGTTATTATTATTTTTTTTTTTTTGTTATTTTTTGCTTTTTGGCCGGCTATTACACGGTGGTGTAAATATAACACCGGCACCACTGCGGTATTTTATAATATGTAAACATACCTTTATACATACATAATATGTATATATTATGCACGTGTTGTATACGAAATTAAATTCAAAGTTATTCAATTAACATATTTTTTGTTTTTTTTTTTTTTAAATTAAATAATTGGGTTCATGTTTGGTATTTTCCTAATATGTGTGTTGAGAAAGTTTAGTGAGTATTTTCCTAGAGTCTCAAACTTAACGGGTTTGGTGCTTCAAAAATGTGCAAAACTACAAAATCTATTTTGTGATTTCGATATTACGATTAAAATGTATGTAACTTTAATTATTTTTAATGTCACCATGCAGGGTATGCAGGTATGCAATTATAATCGATTCTATCATGTCTCGCAGATAAACTAAATCCCTTTGCGGATATTTTAAGTGCTCGTGGAAATAGTAATTACCGAGCCAAACTTTAATGCATTATTCAATAATGCGATAAAACTATTGAGATTAGCAATGTCGTTAAAAAAAATCAACTAATGAATATTCGGTGTAAATAAAACAATTTGATATGCGATGGGTATAGCTTTGAAATGTGTTTACCTATAAAACTGTAATCTAATATGTAATGATTTGACTATTCGAGTACCTATTTGTCGTTAAGATAGCCACAAGAATGTGGTTATAATATTGTATTGGTTGCAAAAGCCACTATATTTTGTTAACGTAGAAATAGTTTTCAAGTGCAGTTCGGATAAAGTGGACGGAGTAGGAGCCACGAAATCGGGCCCTAAACTTTTATGTATTCAAAACTATTATTTTTGTTATTTATTTGAAATTATGTAGGTACTCATAGTAGGGGTGCCACTCAATTTTCACATTTCGGCGCCGCTTTACCTGAGTACATATAGTAATATTATGTTGTTATTGTCGCAGCAACAGTGACGGTGTGTTACTATCGCAGATATATGATGTGTGTAGGTACATCCTGCACGCCACTTAATGTAAACGAGAGCAGCGATGATGCGGCGGCCGAGTCGTTCGCCGCGGTAATCGTGTTTGCGCTTGTTTGTTTGTCGATTTGTTTGTGTAATAACCGCTCCGCCGTAATGGCAAACACCGGTGGCGACAGTAGCATCGTCGGGTATTAGCCGCGGCGATGTTGTACCTACCTATTATTTATTACGGAGCAGATATATATTATTTACTGTCCGTATTACTCCGGTGGCCGAAAACCTTTTTATTCGCGCCGTCTCGTCGAACCGGCGTTAACCGGTGGCACACGGTAGGTACCTGACTCCATTGTAGTGCGATGCGATATCTTTTGCGTGACGGAATATACGAGTGCACTGTATTGACGGGCGCCGGAAGTCGAAAAAATGGGCATGCCACGGAGACATCGACAGGGACGGCCGGCAGGAGACGGTGCAGACGATCCCGCGCAGTGCCAGTATCGTTTGTGTAAACCCTAGACACCGCCGACATCTATAATATACGCTCGCGTATATAATAGCCGCGCAGGAACGTTTCTGCCCAATATGCATACTAGTAATATTCGTAATTATAATTGTAACGGGGATCCCTTTTCTCTCGTCGTCGTCGTGAAAACACGTGTAAAACACGGCGGTGACAATAAATGTGACAGACACACACAGACACACACACACGCGCACACACCGAGACAGACAATATATATTATACAAGCAGGGATCACGATGGTGTGGGTGGGGGAGGTGGTGGTGGTGGTGGTGGTGGTGGTGGTGGGGTGTGGTGGTCGCAAAGAAACAAACCGGCTAATTATAATGTAAATGTGAAAATGAGCGACTGCCGTCAAAGGGACGACCACAATTATATTACACGACTACGGCCGGGAGCGCAAGTTCCTTCCCCCGCCACCGCTGCACCGCTCCACACACGCCCGAAGAAAATATATTATACACGCGGCGGCCGTCGCCTTTGTTCTAATGCCGCCGCCGCCGTTATGACACCGCGCGTCCTTCTCCTGCCGTGCGGTTCTGAGGTTGTCGTCAAATTAGTTTGCTGCTGCGCTGCCAGCTTATATACTATAGTGTGTACGATACAGAGTGAACCGCAGAAAAAAAAAAAAAGAATACCGGCGGCGCATAGACAGCTCTCGGTAGATCACCACCGCGCGCGTATCTATATAATATCGTTGGTGTTTTGTTCTATGTGTGTGTGTCGTTTTGTCGTTTTTGTCACCGTTGCCGCCGCCAATTAATTATAATTATCTCTGTGTTTAAAAAAATTCACGGCCGTCTACTGTTGTCGTATCCTTATTTATCCGGCGGTGGTACCGCGCGTTTTATGCCACCGCCGATTTCCGTTGTCGGTGTTGTCTTCTTCGCGGTGTCCCCCGGTTCCGGTTCCGGTCATATTCGACCGCGTAAACTTGTTGCATTATTTCGCACATCGTGTACTGAATACGAACGGTGTGATTTATGTGACCAAAAATCGCAGAACGTCCCGAAGTTTTTAGAAACAACATAATACTATAGGGTGTAATACGATTGAGCACGTTTGTACGTTGTATGTGAGCGATTGAGCATATACTCTATGTATAAAAAAAAAATTACTAACATGCGCACGGTAAACAGTAGGATCGATCATGATTTCTTGTTCAATATTTTACATATAAATCAATTCAAATATTTTATAACATATGTTGTGTTCGAATCGCTTTTTTCAAATTCATTTTTTACATTTTTTCAACATTTTTTTTTGTAGGTATTTTAAGGAAACATTGCTGGGAGGACGGGACACAATCGCTCGCTGCGGCTGGCTCCATTCACATATTAAATCGAAAATATCCTCCCCCTCCCATTTGTCGTGAAATACGTTGGCAGTATTTAGATCTATCTAGATAATTATTTACTTATCTTTTATCTTATCTAGATAAAATACAGTAAGTTATTAAAATAATTATCTCGAATAAAAATGTAATTTATCTTGATACATTTTTAAATAATATACAAAAGTATTGCTTATTCGGCGAAAATATTCCCACTCTTTTACTCAAAATGTATGCATTTATATGCAAAAAAAAATGTGTGTTGTGTATTGTGTACCTACTTGTGTATTTTTTATTTTGTCATTAACAACGTGACTACACCGACCATTGTCTGTGATGTAAACGAGTTTTATAGGCCAATTGTATAAAATGTACCTACATAGTGTATTTTTGGTAATGAAACATGCAAATTATATGAAATAAGGTATAAGATTTTAGTTTTATAGGTATATTTAAATTTTTAAATCAGAGTAATTAAAAATTGCAAAGATATTTTATACAAAGTAATATAAAATATTAAGTTGTATTGCATTTTTGATTTGGTATTATTTTTAATTTTAATATAAATAAATTGTTATTATTTTATAAAATATACTATGCACTATTATGCACTTTTCGGGTTATTGATTTTAATAAAACATCATAAAATATTAGAAAAAATTTTTTTGAAAATAAAAAATTATTTATATGAACATTTTAAAATATTGATCGTACTCAATTGTTATATCAAACAAAGATGGAAATCCCACTAAAACGTAAAATTCACTATACGTATTTTAAACCAAAATCTAAAAATATAAAACAACGAATATCTATCTAGGTAGATTCGTTGTTTTACGTAACGTAACGTTATTTTGTAACCAAATCAAAAATGTCCTTCAAAACTATGTAAGAAAAATATAAAATGAATAATATTTTTATCACTGGTAATCAAATCAATAATCGTAACTATGTATAGGTACCTACTATAGTAACTATGTACTGTTTTTTTTACCTTTTTGTATGTCGATTAAAATAATAATTTCAATTTTTATGATAAATTTTCATGTAATACGCAAACGACCTATAATTTATTTATTTATTTATATATATAACAGGCATAAGCCCTTTAACAAAACATGACAATATTAAACAGATTATTGGCATTGAAATCAATAGATTAGCTATCTGCTATAGTGATATATAAAAAAATAAAAGAAACAACAAAACAAAAAATAACTACTTAATACAATATAAAAATAAAATAAAATATGCTTAATGTTTTGAATATAGCAAAGT
Source organism: Pemphigus obesinymphae (assembly GCA_025469235.1). Classification (NCBI taxonomy): domain Eukaryota; kingdom Metazoa; phylum Arthropoda; class Insecta; order Hemiptera; family Aphididae; genus Pemphigus; species Pemphigus obesinymphae. The sequence continues at coordinate 32,396 of JAIPRL010003023.1, read as the reverse complement.
TTTAGCTTTAAAAACATGACGAGGTAAAACAAAAAGTCTAAAATAGCAGAGATTTTATTGGTATTCAAAAGATCTCTTGAACTCTTACCACAATTTGTTCAATATTTAGGTATATAAAACAAATCAGTATTACACTTATTCCCACAAAAGACTGTGAACACAATTAAATTTTAATTTTCTGAACAGTTGATCAAATCGTTTAAAATATCAGAAACAAACATTATATCCAATAGAACACGCTTGATGGAAAGATAATCTATACCTATAGAATACTGAACTAAATTAAATGAATCTCTAGAGATAGGACAATGGTTAATATAGGTGATTCTTTTCAAAAATGTATATTGAACATTATTAAGATCATAGATTATTAGACCAAATTAATAAACCAAATTCTAGATTTTATCTAACCATAGAACTATATAACAATTTCAAACACATAGGACTCTTAAAGTCCCTAGTATTTCTATTTATAAAATGTATAACATCTTATACGGATTTATTGATAATAATTTTATGATTTAATTTGAAGGACAAATCAAATTCAAAACAAATACCTAAGACTATAGTTGAATAACATCTTTCAAGAGGATAATTGTCATTTAGAAAATTATGCAATAAAGTATTTTTACTACGTGAAAAAGTTATAACTATATTATCATAATTCAAAGATAGATATTTTTTTACTCCATAATACAAATTTATTTAAATTAGATCGCAACAAATTTAGTTTATCAAAAAATCTAATTTGATATTAAATTTTAACATCATCAGAAACATTAAAATGTTAACTGTGGTATCTAAAATAAGTGGAAGATCATTAATAAATATTAAGAAAAAAAGTTTTTCTAAGACCCCTGCGGAACCCCCGAGGTTACTAAATATTTATTAGAACAATAAAAAGATATTTTAACTGCTTGTGTTCTACTACAGAGATACGAAAATAAACAGTTTAGAAAGTATACATCAAATCCAAAATAGTTTAACTTAAGAAACAATAGGGAATGATTTATCGAAAGCATTTTGAAAATCGGTCTCCATATATTGCATCAACTTGAAAACCTCGATCAAGAATATTAATAGAAAATTTTGATAAGCTAATAAATTTGTTTAGATAAGAATCCATGTGAGACAAACTAATATTTTTAGATAAGTTGGAAATTCTTTTATTAATAATAGCTTTGGAAATTTTAGGTAAAATTGATAATTTAAAACTGGCCTATAATTTCTGACATTATTTTTGCTACCTGATTTATGAATAAGAGAAATATAAGACTTTTTCCAGTATTTAGGAAAAATACCTGTCGAGAGAAATAAACTAAATAAATAATGTAATAGCTTGTCTAGAATATAACTACACATTTTTAAGAATCTAGGTGGGATACCATCAGGACCAGTATTAGATTTGTTACTTAATGAACCAAGATAATCAATAATTTCATTTTCAGATATAATACAATCATTAAAAAAATTTTGTGAATACCTGGTAAATAATAATTTAGGTCGATATTAATATTTTTATCTGTATCATAAATTGAAGAAAAATAATTAGCAAATAAATTAGTAATATCATTTACCTTATGTGCAGTAATATTATAAAAAAAAAAAAACAGATAGAGGAATATTAGAATGATTTTATTTTTAATATATATTAATATAATTCAAAAATGATTTTAAATTAATATTAATATTACTTTTAATTTTAAAAATATGAATTGCATGGACACTAGTTAATAAAGTTTTGCATTTTTCCGTAAATCTGAAAAAACCTTATAATCCGACTGAGGGTTTGAAATTCGATATTTTCTGTGAGCCTGTTTTTTAAAATTAATTTAATTTCTAAGAAATGGATTTGACTAAGTTATGGAATGAGGATGTTCAAGATTTAATTTTACTTTTGGTACAAGAATATCAATAGTATGGTTTAAGATATTATAGAATTTAAGTAGGTATTGAATTATCTATGTCGAGATTTAAGAGATTATGAATAATATTAATAGTAGATAAAAATATTATTAAATCATTGAAATGACAGTTATTAAATCTTGAATAATTCGACCAAAAGGCTCAGAGGCTTTTTTAGAAACTGCAATAGAATATATAAAATTAAGAGGAGGATGATAAGAATCAATCAAAGGCGTAAGTGAACTGCCCACTCGTATATTATCAATACGTGTAGTTGTTAATATTAAATATAAAAGTTTATTATGGAAATTTAGTACATTATTGACTTGTTTAAAATCTAAATAATATAAATACGATTGTATAAAGTCATTAGCAATTGGATTATTAAACAGAGCATAATCAGAACACTGGAAGCCAGACAAATTAAAATCACTTATAATTTGAACATTCATAATAAAGTAATTATGAATAATATTTTCCACTATCTCACAATTCTTTCTATAACATGTACATTGATGGGGGTAAATACACATAATTTAAAAAAATATTAATTTTCTTATTGGTGATTCCAAGCAAAGTGGAATAGTTTTGGTGGTAGTGATAAGAATCCCTGAAATGTAGGTACTGATATTGTAGTACATCGTTATAATATACGATATACCTACTATAGTATACTTGTTATGCATTTTTCCACAGTTTGATTTATTTAGCACTTTTTATTTTATATGTTTTAATATTTAGTTATGTCTGAATATAACTATTCAACTAAAAAATCAAATCATTCAAAGTATTGCAAAAGATATTGTTGTGTTCCACAATGTTCAAAAAAACAAATGTAAGTACAAAAGAATAATTGTACACAATTTATATGTATTATTTCGATGAATAGTAGTAACATAAATAAAATTATAATAAAATTAATAAATATTAATAATAATTATTTAATATTGATTTTTCCTTACCATTTCCAGGTCTGATTTAGCTATAAGTTTTCACAATCCCACAATCCCATGTATTAACATACATTGGGTGTTATTATACAGTACCTACCTAATTTTCATTATCAGTGAACAGTGCTACCTACAGTTGCTTGGAATCACCAATATTAAAATAACACAAAAATATGTAGAATATCAGAAAAATTATAGACATTAATTAGAGTACAATTATTACCAACTGCCAACAAAACCCCACCTACTTTACTATTTAACATACCATCTCTATATCGTCTCTAATCATATTATAATTATAAAATTCTAATTCAAAATTACCTATAGAGTTATTTAACCATGCTTCAGTTATAAATAATAAATCACAACACAAACCCGTAACAAAATTACGAAAAAAAGGAAGTTTTGTTTTAAGACCTCTTACATTTTGGTAAATTACATGGAATTCAAAAAATCTTGAGGTTGAGATCTTGAAACTCTAAAATGTTTCACAATTTATGAAACGCCTTTAATAAACTTGATTATTAAACTGATTTTACCATTTGATGTACGAGCAGCCACTCATCACGTAATATCCTTTTAAGATCCCTTTGATAGGTATTGAGTACGATCCGAACTAATGTTTATCCGAGAAGGAGGAACATGTGAAGAAAGTTTTCATTTATTTTTAAGAACCTCGTGGGTATTTGATGTTGTCGAAAATACAGCTTTGATTGTACGTACTTTAACTTTGGGCGATACCGACCATTTTAATTTATAAATTCATATTTGATCAATTTTCAATCACTGAAAGCTCGTGGTTTTATTTAATACTTAACGTATCCGAGTAAACAGTTATCATTAATTATTTTCTCTCATCGTTGAATAATAATATGTTTAGCCTAGGGTTGAACACTTGAACATATGCAAATATTTTTGGACGCACGCGCGCATCCCTATTATATAAATGAATATGTACACCGCCTGCCATCCGTCGTGGTCTATTCTAGTCTGCCAAACACCGTAGAACGGAGTGATGTGCGTGCAGATTAGTCTTCGTTGAATGCACAGAGGTTAATTGTGTACATATTGTTGATGGCAGCTGTAGCTTCTTTTTCTTCCAAGGTCAATAATTAAGAACCGACATTACGTGTCTGCTGTCATGGCAACGGTAAAGTGCAGAAAATATATTAATATATTGACAGGGCACGAGTAGTTCATCATTGCCGCTCATTATCTCGGTCTCATTCTCATTATATCGTATATATATAAGTCGTCTTGGTTCGCTACTTTTGTGTCTAATATAAGGGTTAATTTTGTGCTCACCCAATAGTTATCCTTCCGTTTGACACACAGCAATAATATATACATATATAGAGAGAAAAAATGAGAACGTCTCAAGATTGATCGTCTAGACGACTACTAATACCGGAACCAAATTCATTTAAACGTCGGTGCCAATCGTTTGGACACTAATGGTCCCAAAACATAGCCCGTTTGTGTAATTTTATGCACGTGTCTCATTTGAGCACCAACAATTTTACGAACAGTAGGTAGTACATTTTCATCCAGTTAATTTAGTGGTATATTTGAATATTATACCTACTATCTACTATTTAAATGATGAAGTAAATATTATATACTTATGACATAAATTAATTTTGAAAAATATATAACTTTTAATTAATTTGTATTTAAAATAATACTATATAGTGATATTTTGAAAAAAAATTTGGTGGACGTTTTGTATGTGAATGTATAGGGAGGCAATTAAAGAAGTTTAATTAGTAACTTCAGTTATATATATATAGTCAGCTGTACAATATACAATGATAACATTGATTTATATTTCAAATGTAAAAATTGCAATAGTGAAAAAGGGAAAAATAGATACGTATGATATCATAATCTGTCCTTAACTTTTATAACCTAAATATTTAAATATGTTTTTAATTAATCATTGTTACCTAAATGATCTATTTTTTTTTAATTCCAATACTTTAAACATTATATTATTCTTAGTAGTATTTATTAATTTTGCACTCAAATAGTTCTTTTTCAAAATTTAATAATAATAGTTACATAGGTAGTATAATATATTAAGTATTATTAATATAAACGAGTAATATTATATTGATTTTTGTATCATAAAGGGAAAAAATGCAATAGGAAATAAAATAAAAATACTTTTGAAAAGTACCTACCTATTTAAAATTTGTATTTAAATGATTAAAAAAACATATGTCTGATAAATTATTTCCTATAAAAGATCTAAAATATATCACAATATTATATGGTAGATGTTGAGAGTAAATAAACAACTAGGTACTTCTTTAAATATTTGAAGAACCTTGTTTACCAAAATTTTCCATTCGTAACCTGGACAATGAAATTTTATTAAGTATTTAATTAGTAAATTAATAAAAAAAAGTAAATATACTTAGGTACCTACGTTTATTTTTAAAATAATGACATTTTATGTACAGTACATATAAATAATTAATTGCAATAAACATAAAAGTCTCGATTTTTGCGATCGTTAATAACTTATTATTATGCATTAGGTACCTATAAAATTAAAAATGCAAACAATTTGATCCAATAAAGTAAAAATAATCGCAGCCATTGCATTCGTGAAATACATTACCTATACTCGGTAGGTACCTATTTTACCTATTTTATTGTATTAAGCTAAAATAAATGTTGTAAAAAAAATCCTTGTAATATGAATATAAATAAATAAAAACTACTCTCATCTGTAAGGAGGTCCATTTTATTTAAATTTTGTATTACTATATGAATGAAAGACTGCTGATATCCGATATATTTATATATTTGTTATAAAAAGATTGATTAATATAAAAAAATCAATATTTTTGCCTAAATATTTTCAAAAGTTTGAATTCACTCATGGTGTTCTGGATAATCACACTATTTATGTATTATATAATATGTAACAGTTATAGTTATACCTAATGAAATAATTAAAACGTACCTATAGGTAATATTTACAATTAATACTTTAATAAGTTATTTTATACGTTTACATTGTTCACACTGTTAATGTGTTAAATTGTGACTTTACTGCCAATATATTAACATAATAATAGATCAGATAATATTGACGTCGTTGTTGTCGGTGATGATCAGTATAATATATCTCGTTGGTCATGTATGTTTATAGCGTGTATTATATGATTTTCGTGCATCATAACTTACGTAAAAAATCTCAATCGAAAAAGTTAAAACTCAGTAATCACAGTTACTGAGTTATATAGTTACAGTTACACGTGTTCGTTGTTTGTCTGTACGTCTATAATTTATTATTCTAAATACTATTAAATTTCATAATAAATTCGAATGAATCCGATTTAATAATAGACAAGTTTGGATAGTATTAAGAATTATATATACATTAAAATCAAATAGTGCGCTTTTAACAAAAGAAAAACTTGAGTATGACGATATAGGTGCGAGAAAAAGAATGAAGTAAAAAATTTAAAAATAAAAAATCTTGGGGCGACTATTGGTCAGAAAAACATAACGATATTGTAAAAATAAACATAAAAATAAAAATAAAGTTTACGTTTGGCATACTTATCACAATTTTGTCATTTTTAATATTAGAGTACATTTATCTATCATCTAATTTTTGGAAAAGATCATTATTTAAGATGTAAAGTTAGTTTTTCTGAAATTTTTATTCTAAAGAGAAAATCCCAATAATTTACATATATTAATAAAATATATTTGGTAAAGCCGATTAAAATCTTTAAAAATTTATTGTTTCACAACAATTTTCCTTGTTATATTTTTGTTGTGAAACAACAAATTTTTAAAGATTTTAATCGGCTTTACCAAATATATTTTATTAATCTATATAAATTATTGGGATTTTCTCTTTAGAATAAAAATTTCAGAAAAACTAACTTTACATCTTAAATAATGATCTTTTTCAAAAATTAGATGATAGATAAATGTACTTTAATATTAAAAATGACAAAATTGTAATAAGTATGCCAAACATAAACTTCCTATTTCCTATATTTTCAGTTGGGATTGGCATTGGGAACATTTATGTAATGAATTTTTCGCTTTAACTATTAAATCGTATTATTCTCGTGTGTTTGTCTGGTATTATTACTATGATAACAATATTAAAGTTTGAGTACGACATCAAAGCAATTATTTTAAATTAAAGATATCAAATGGGTCGGGGGCAGTTGACCGAAAGAAGATAAGCGGATCGGCTGAAAAATGGTCGCGTCGAATCTATTGCCAACTTAGTAATATTTAAAAACGATATGAAAATAGTTTTTATTTGTTTGATAGGTAACACTATATCACAGAATAATATATTTATATATATGACTATATTATGTATGAAATGTGAACGTGGTGAACATAAAACCAACAGAAATCATACATTGTATCCTTATTCTATGCATTGGAATTCGTACTTAATTTTATTGTCAATATATGTATTAATTTATTATATACTATCTCTGATAGCAGTGTACATATAGTTGTGTACTAATCATAGAATATTCTGTGTGCTAATGTTAAATCTATGGTTTACGAATTACGATGTCATTTGGTATAATTTATTAGCATATTATAAAGTGTCCCATGGAGACAAACTATTAAAGGTGAGTATTGTTTCATTACGCTTAAGTTTGAGCCGTACTCCCAATGTAAGACATTATTTTTGAACTTGTTGGGCATCCATTTTAATAATAATATTTAAATAATAATAAAAATACGAGTAATTGCACGTGAGCAATACGAAAAGTTAAAAAAAAAAACTGATGTCCCATATAACTCGTTAAAATATTGGATAAACGCCAATACCATATATTGCTAATATTATATGGTAATACGAATAGGATTTTTATTGGAAATGGTTGGCAGTACTTCTTCGAACTTGAATCTTTATCACTCTTTGATTTCTTATCATCTTTCGGTCAACTGCCATCTACCGATATCAAATCAGTAGGTGTTTTGTATTGTGTTATATTATGTAATCGTAATGCCCGTAACAAGTATACATTTTTAAACAAATATCAAAAAAGCACATTTAACCCTTGATAAACCTTCACAAATATTACAAGAAGTAAACAGTAATAAACCATTAAATAATTAACCATATTTACCTCATCCTGAAAGTGTATGAATAATCATTAAACGTATAGAAGAAGAAAATCTTTACCTGTCGAACCAAGTACTTTAGAAGATACCTAAAAGTCTCCGAAATGTTTTTGCTGGAGAAGTATTTTTATTACGTGAGTCTAAAAAAGAAAACCATAAAATAAACTATGTAATAATGATTTTTTTTCAACTAAATTTGAAATTGAAAAACTTGCAAGAACAAAATTTTGGTTTACGGTATCATGCAATTTTTTTTTTATTTGAAGCATTTCACATTATTATTTATAATTAGTATCATATATAAGTGTATCTATAAATTACTAAAGAATAGACATCCTGACGATTATATTATTATAAAAAAATATTTATTTAAATATTATTGTTATTAAAAAATTATTTATACACTGATTTTAAAATATTATAGTATTAATATCCTACCAAAAAATTATAATTATGGCCTATAATGTATGAACAAAATGACGTGTTGACTTAATGTCCTGTCGATTCATTGGACATCGGCTCAACGTCATGAACCCATTTAAATTATATGTAATGAATGGAGATTTTATGAAATAAATAGTTAAAGTAAAATAAAGAATGGTTTTTAAATAGTAGCTATAATATTACACACTTTAACTGAAATTTGTAAGTAATTAATAAACCACTTAGTTATTCAACATTCTAACTATAACATATATAATCATAATATACTCAAAGAGCAGCTAATTTGTATAATAATGTAAATAATAATATTGTACATTTAATTCGAAAAGAACCGTTTTTGAAACATTTTATTTATTTATAAATACCTGCATTCAATAAACCAGATATTTAGTATTCACGTTGATAAAATTACGGTATAAAATAATTACTACTATATATTAATGTTTGTGATAGTTAAAAATCAATTATTGTGCATTATACATTTAAAAAGTTTTAAAAAAGTCAACAAAATGCCTAAAAAATAACTGGCTAAAATAAATATTGTAAAATACATATTGTACATCCATATGCAAATAGATACAATAAGAAACACCCCTCCCCCTTCTTGAGAGATGACGACATGATATGCATTATGAAAATCGATGGAAGTTGTGAATAATTCTTATTGAGCATTACGATTTACGCTAAAGGTAGGATAGAAATATTGCACATTAATCATCTATTTATGTTTAAAAATTAATTTGTTCCTATACTTATTTATTACTATATTTTTATAGTTAGTATTAATTCTAAGAAATTATAATTTATAATGTAAATGTGTACGTATATAACATGTCTTTGTTATTTTCACAGTGGTTGAATTGGAAAAAAAAAATAAAGACGGACTCTGAACTTAGTTAAAAATCAGCGTCTCGAGACATATTATAGAGAAAAAGTAAGCCGTGGAGAACTTCATCCCACATAACCCCAATCCAAAGTTTCTCAACTGGGGTCGGGGAGACATTTTTAGATTATTATATAACAAAAAAATAATATAATAATAGAAAAATTTTTTTACATTGGGTTACATATTGTCGAGAAGGCATAGTTAAGACTTTCCTCTTTCAAAAGAATTGAACGTTTATTCCTTTTAAATTAATTATCAAGAAAGTTGTAGATGTGGATCAAAATTAAGTTGTTATATAATTTTTCAACAAATTTTTTTATAAATTACTGATAAGTGGTCAACAATTTTTGAAAATTGTATCTTGTAAATATATTTTTTATTCATTTAAGAAAACTACTTACTGGGCAAATCGAAAATTGACTTCTTTAAAGTATCTGAAAACTTATACGCCCATTAAACTCCTTTTTAACTAAACTAGAATGCGAATAATAGCGACTATATGACAACAGAAAATACAAAACATAGTGATCAGTGGTAGATGAAGAACTCAAATCGCCATTCTATTAATAAAATTAAATGTAAATAATACTATCTAATAATAGAAATTTATTGGTGTCGCATTGATTTTACCATCATTTTAGGCTTTAGTCATTCATGGAAAATGAAGATTATTTATTACCTATGATACCTATCAAAATTTTATATCGTGAATTTTATCTATAACTTATAATGCGATAAGGGAAAAAAACATTAGTTTTCGTAATTTTATTATTTTTCCAAAAAATAATTGACATTTTTAAAAAATGTTAAATAAAAATTAAAACGAACGCTGCATTCCCTGCGTTCCTTCATAAATAAATAAAGGGGTATACTGTTAAACATGAAAAATATAAAGAGTAGCTCCATTCCCCTGTGTCCCTCCCCAAATCCACCAGTATTAATTTTCATATATATAATATAATATCTCCGAGTAATATAAATTAACAATCAGTGTTTCTTTTAGATTTTATGTGGTAATGTATATGATGTAAGGTGTAACCTAAAAACACCTACTTAAATTTCGATTTTATTTTTTTCGTTATCAAGACGCAGGGGAAATTACAGAAAAACATATCGGGAAGGTATTTTTTTTCAAAGAAAGACAAATTTTTTATTTTAAAGAAGTAATGCATATATACTACCTCTATATGTTTTGTATAGATACAATATAGGTATACATGTAGATAGTATAATTTTTGCATGGGTAACTTCTAAAGTCAGACGTAAAACAATTATCTAAAGTACAATATGTGAATACACTTATATATGTATGTTTGAATATTATATTATTTTGATATATTATATTCATTTATTAATTAAAATTATTTCATATCTTACAAATATTCTTAAGTCAGGTTTTATATTTTTTACTTTTCCTGATTTTCAAAAGAACCTTTTCAATCCCCGAAACTCACCACTTGTCAAGATGAAATGAAATATAATATTTTATGCTTACTATATTATCATATAATAATACAATATGAATCAATCAGAATAGAACACATTAAACATTCAATTATTACAAATTCTTAGTTTATATAAATTGTATTAGGTACCTTCTGTAAACTTATATATTATTACCCATTTTTAAAGGAAATTCAAATATGTTTAGGTACTCAATGCGTTAATAATATCTAACAAATAATTATCCTATTATACTAAAAATAAAATATGTGGCACATTTATTAATTGATTATATTTTATTGATATGTTGAAGATAAGATTTACAATATTAAAAAAAAAAAACAATTTATTTTGTTTTACGTTTTTTAACTAAGTTAATAAGATATTTTTTTTTCATTATACTTTTAAACTTCCTGAATTTATTTCCAATTTTTCGTTGAATTATGTCTGAAAATCTTTTTAATTTAGATAATTAAATATAAAGTGAGAAATTGAATTGTTTAGGTAAAAAATATAATTTTTTTTTTAAATTTAAAAATAAAATTTATTTAATATTATTATTGTTTAGTTTTATTAGAACCAAAAAAAAAAAAAAAAAAAAATTGAAAATTTCGTTTATTAGTCTATAAATTGACCTAGATGCCATTATTTTTTGTTATTATTAATATTGGCACAATTGAACTGTCTTCCAATAATTATCTGAAATAAAAAAAAATTATAAAAGTTAGAATAGAATTTATTTTTATAGATATTATAGGTAGATATAATGAGTTACCAAGAGTAAGTTTTCGTTTATCCTATAAATTATGTAAAATCGGATGAATATGTTTTTTTTTTTTAATTGCCAAAAATTAAGATAGGTAGTTCATTATTGAATAAAATAAAAAAAGTCAAATGATATAAGTAAATATTTTCTAAAAAACAAATTCTATTCAAAATGTTTATTTCGGATGATATGGAGGAGAATATAATTATGTCAATACCTAGTTGAGAAAGACTGCATTTCGCACGGATTTAAGATCAATAGACAGAACAAATTCAATTTCTCATGTTTTTTAGGAATAATATAATATATAAATAAAATACATATACAATAATTTTTAGAATAATATACGTATTGCATAATCTTGTTTAATGTTATAAAAATTATACGGCGAGCTCCACATTAATTATACACACCCACGTATATTTTTCACTCAAATAGACGATTATAATTCTATCAGAACGTCAAAATGTGTAAGTACTCTAATATTGAAGTTTAAAACAATAATGGATTTTTCATAATATTCTTGAAGTATCGTACCAAGAATATTTCAAATATTATTTATAGTTGAATAAATATTTTTATTGGATATTTAATACATTTTTCAATATTTAAACCACTATTACCACAATAAAAAATGAAAAACATTCTTTATATGACACCTCGAGCAAGTTATAAAGAGTACAAAAATGTTTTAAAAATTAATATCGGAGTAAACAGTAATTTTTACCATAATATATGGCAGTGGCGGTGCCCTTGACCTCCATATTTTTATTTTAGCTAAAATTATATGAACAATATCCACAATATGAATATACATTTAAAGCTAATACATTTATTTTACATCATAATATAGTATACTTATTACTTATACATGTATAACGTTATTTTATATATTATACCTAATTTATTATATCTAATTAGACATAATATTACAAACTATAAATATTTTTAATATAATAAATAATGATACCAATTAATTTAATGCTAAAAATAATGTTAAATTTTTTAGTGTAGGTATAAGAACAGAAGTAGCCTCACATAAATTCAATTATAATCAAAATTTAATAATATTACTATACATTTGATGATACAATTGAATAACATTATGTATTACAAGTAGAAAAAACTAAAGTTAGTTGTTAAATGGGTTGGTTGTCATACAGATTATAAATTTACAACTAAATAAGCCCAACATTATTGTTACTTTAAATCTAATATATAGCACGTAACCAATTGAAGACGTTCATCAAATTGTATGCCTGAAAAAATACATTTTGATATGGAAATCAATTTATATCCATAATTATTTTTTTACTATATATTATTAAAATTATTATTCATGTTTATAGGACTAATTTTTATTAGTGTATTATGGTAATTTATAGTGTGTGGGTTTTTTTTTTATCGTATTATGTTCCCTTAGTATACCCTCGTTAACACAATAAGCTATAATTCGAATTTAGGCGAACAATATAGTTATATTATATATTTTAACATTTTCAAAATTAGCCAACAAATAGGTAAGAAGAATATAATAAAAATAAATCCATTTAATATTATTTAATTGGCAAAATGTAATTTTAATCGTATATGAAGCATATTAAAATAGTCGAATTTTATAATTATATTATAATAAATATTATAAACAAATTGTATACGTATAGTAAAAACTATAGAATATTCATCGTAATAGTACTAATTGACCAATTTTAAGGGATGCAATTAGCAAGTGGATAATACTGATAAAGTGTAGGTTGATCGCGATAACACTTTTTCGTTTCATTTCGTGAGCATTTCACTCCCCAAGTTTCCAAGCCTCTAACGCGTTAGGTTCCGCATAATACATTTTGCTTTAAATATGCTATACGTATAAATACGGATGCAAAACTCTGCAGGAAAAAATTAAGCTATCAAAAAATGTATAACTTTTACCATAGTTCTTTTTTTTTTTATTATTAATTATTACTTATACTCTTTTAAAAATTAAAATTTTTTCAAATATTTATAATATAAAATGCTATAATATGTACATATAAATATAGGAGTATAACTATTTTTATTTATAATATAATAATATGTAATATATTGAACTCTTTGATCCAATATCTATTTAAAAATATTAAAAAAGTTTTGACTGTAATTTTGTAAATCATGGGTTACCATTTTATTTTTAGTATTTAAAAATTATTTTATTCTTTTAAAAATTAACTTTTGTCTGCCTAAGATCGTATTATATTCTAGCCCAATATGGACGTATTTATTTCAAATAAATTTATAGTTATCACAAATTATATGTGGCTGATTGTTTTATATAAATTTGCTTTAATTGATATTGATATAATTATTGTATTATATTTCTGTATTCAACTAGTACTTAACTTACTATAATTACTGAATAGTTAATTAATTGGTTCATTAAATTATTGAATTTATAAAATAATTTATATTGCCAAATAAAAGCTTAATTTTAATATTATTTATCATTTAAAGTTTCCGGAACAACCGATTCTAATAACTACGACAACCAAGAGACGTGGGTGTATATTATCATAGTTTGTTTCATTATTAAAAATTTTTAAAAATATGTTGTCTGTAATAATTATTATAATTTGATATTTTAATAAACGATGCTGTAGCACTCAAGATGTTAAACTTTATAATTATACAACACTTATCGTTTGAAAAAAGGTTTTTGTGAAAAATAAAAATCTAAAAAGTGTGACAACAATCTTCGATCTCCCCGTATTGCATTTAATTATATAATATACCTAATGTATACAACACATACAACTGTTAAATACTATTTTTGCTAGTAGATATAACAATAATAATTTAATCAATTATAAATAATTAAAATTTTTAAATATAATTTTCATAATTATAATAAAATCTAATAAAATTATTTTAGGTATAAAATCTTTTATTTTTATTTAGAAGGGAAAAAATTATGTGCAAACATTACTTTTATTAGAGCTAGAGCTAGTTCTTCATTAAAAATTGAAATATCACTACTAAATATTAAATCAAATTCATCATGCCAAAATTCTCATATTATTTCATTTTCTGACTGTCATCTTCTCCAGCAAGATATTAATGATTTGGTATATTTCCAAATGTTCTATCTTTTTCTTTTCCCGCTCGCACTCCCTGATTAATTTTCCCATTAAATCTTCAGGTGACTCAACCCGTTACCTAGATTTTCTATTCACCCGTTACCTTTCTCCAGTTAAGCACACTGAAGAGATATGTTGTTAGGTAATTATTATGAGAGATTATGAAAAAATTACTCTGCTCAGAATCGTATTTATCGAATGAAATGATTTATCAAATCTAAAATAATAATAAAACATTGAAATAAAAATATAATAGTCCAACTTCTTTCTCTTATATATTATCCGACGTGCAGTGTTCTTCATTGGACTTTTTTATGATAATAATATAGATGTTACTTATATATATTACACCGATCTTCGCTCAGAATCGATTTATTGAAAAATATGAATAATCATTGTTTTTAAAGTCAATATTATATCCACCACCAATATCCTATCCGATGAATGAAGTGCATTAACCCCTACTGTTGACCGGATTTTATGATTTATAATGATCGGATGAATGATACGTTTAATGTTATGTAAGCGCAAATATATAATTTTCAGGTGCAAAACTAAAAATAATCTACCTCAAACACTGAGAAACAAAATTTGAATATTTTCTAGAGGTTTAAACTGCAGGAGAAAACTATTGTAAATCCTTATACGTTTTACATTTTTCCGATAACAGAATATTTCTGTATACAATTGAAAAAGAATCTGATTATTGTAGGCACTTTATTTGAAGTGACAATTTAGACGTATTTTATTTCCAACTTACCGATTCATTTGATGCGATAAGGATTCAAAAAGTTTTATCAGAATTCATGGTAAAATCTACTTTAGTGTGACATAGGTCTTAGGATATAGGCTTACTACATTTTTGATCTAATAAAATAAAAAAAATAAACTAACTTACTAATAATAAAAATATATTTAGACTTATGAAAATTGAAGTATTACATTTTTGTGGAAAAAAAATTAAAAAGTGAAAATGTCGTTCTATAGAAGACTTTACGACGAATTCTGAACAGTTTTCAGAATCCTTATCGCATTATACTATAGATCGATCGGGAAGTTGGAATAAATTCCTCTTCTCTAACGTATGTAAAAATAAGTTGTTTGTATATTTTTATTTTATTACTCTTATTAATATAAGAAACTTACCAATATCGTATTATTATGTACATAAACTATAAAATATCGCAGTAAATAATTGTTTTATTATTATTATTAAGAGGATGTCAGCGCAAACAATTTTCAATATAAAACTTATGTTAGCATTTCTCATTTTTAACAACTTACAAACATTTTAAAAATATGAAACGACAAATAAATTATTGATAACAACATTATCTACGTGTTCTACATAGCCTATTTTCGATAATTTTTTTAAAAATTATTTATATATTTATTTAAAAAAAAAAAAAACCAAAAAACTTAGTTTTTTAATAACTCGTAAAACATGTTTAAATACACATATTACAAAACGGTTATGCAGGGCGCTAGATAATGTTCTTTATAATTTATTTTTTGAATACAAAAGTAATATTTAAAATAAAATGTTATAAATTAATAAAAAAAACAACTCCAATAAATAAAAATTACACGTAGTAATGTAAGAACCCATTATTATTCATTTTTAAAACGCGTATAGACATTTTCCAATTGTTGGATTTTCATTTTTCTTGAAATTTTCTAAAAATAACCTATATAGGACATTTTAAAAACGGCCTCGCCGACATCCTCGTAACGGAATTTCCTTTAGGTCGAATCGCGCCTCGTTGTTAGAGCGGTGAGCTCCACACACCTCCCCTACGAGTGTATAACTGGACCGCATCCTATGATAACAATAATGTGATCAATTATTTTGTCGTCGCGTCGGCCCGCTATATGGGTACTATTTCTTGTTTCAGCGTGGTTCGGCCAGAGGGGGGCTGGCCCAAAATTTTGAAAAATCGAAAAAAGACATTTATTAAAGTGATTTGCAATTAATTTGCAATTGTTTTGTATTATTTGTAAAAAAAAATTAGGTAAGGTAGGGGAGCCCAACTTCATAGACACGTGGCCGAATTATTATTTTTTCACGCGAGATTCTCTCTGGCTACGCGACGGTTGGCCGTGTGGAGCGTCTTCTTTCTGCGCCACCGTATGACGGTGGTAATATCTTTTATACACCCCCACGCCATATTATCGTACTTTGTCGTATGTATATGTATATGGTGTACACACGGAATCCGTATATCAGATTATATTATTATTATTATTATTATTATTATTATGTACGCACTGCAGTGACAACGGAGACGTTTTATTTTTACGGTGACGATTATTAATCTTCGTACGGTTCATTATGATCCGGGCACGGTCGAATTGTTCGCGCGACTCTATTATAGACGCGATGGCAGCCATCCGAGGCCCCCCGTCCGCCCGACCGCCACCGCCGCCGCTGCCGTGTAATGGATTTGTAAATGACGCGTACCGCCCCTCGGCGGCACACACACACACACACACACACTCACACACACATACGAAATATATGCATATTTACACAAACACATACACACGAATTTACACACACACACACACACACACACACACACACATATTATATACACACGCGCGCGCGCAGGCCGGATAGATAGAGCTGGGCGATTGTAATTATTTTCTTGGCTCGCCCGTCGCGCGTCCGTCCGCCCGCCCGACCCATCGCGTAGCCGCGCCGTACATACTGTGCGTAAGATGCGCCTATATACATATTACATTTTACTTATTTATACGCTCGCGTGAAAACGGAAAATTAAAAACCGACCTAAATACATTTATACGACTGCATTGTAATATTATAATAATAGTCCGCAACGACTCTTATTATGTTTTGCGTATCATTCCCCGCAGACAGTGTCCAGGAACACTATGGAGGGGAGGTTGTTGCACGCTCATTTATCTGGTCAATCAGCAAATAGTATCCGACTCGGTTGTCTCTCTGTCCGACACGGTAAAATATATAATATATTAATTATATACAATTATTTATTATATAATATATATATATATATATATAGTAATATACTAATAATATTATGTATTCGATAAATTAAATTTAAAACAAAACAATCATAATTCATTATCACGTAATTCATACAATTGTAAAAAAACTTCAAATTATATTTATCGAAAAAACAATTCCTACATGTCATAGATTATGTGTTCTCCGTATTAATTATGATAATAGGTCATCATATCCTAAAATTAGCAAATTGTTGACTAAATTGTAAACACAATACTCGATCTTACTATGTTGCGCGTGTAGACAACTGAGTCAGGTACCGTGTCCCCTCGCGAGGGGCCTTTAAAAGGCCTCTTGACCAGCTTGTTTAATTCAGAGGGGTATCCGAGGGGTGTAATACCCAGTCACCCTTTTATTATAGATATGATTAAGGTAAAGAATAAACAGTGTTATACACATTTTTTTAGGACTTCGAAAAATTTTGATACCATTCCAGGACATTATGTGAAATAAGCAGTGCTCGTAACTATCGTTTATTAAAGAGTATTATATAGGCAATTTCTTATTTTTCGCTGGACGGCTTTATGGTTGTGTGAATCGTAAATTATCCTAAGTGTTAGTAACCCGTATCGAAATTATACGGGGAGCTACTACAGGCACATGTTAGCGATATATTTGGCAACCACGAAAAAATGTCTATTTTTCACTCAAATAGACGATTTTAATTAGAAATGTTAGAACGACAAATTTTTACTCTAATAATAATATTTAAAACATTTATAGATTACTCAACATTTTCTTGAGATATACCAAGAATATTTCGAAAATTATTTCTACTTAATTAAATATTTATATTTGAACATTTTGAACCACTATTTATTATAATAAAATATCAAAAATGAAATATGTTCTTGGTACGATACTTTGAGCCAGTTCTAAATAACATAAAAATATATTTTATTTAGATAATTAAAAAAATTCGAAATTCAGATTTTCAATTTTAAACAAAGACGTCATAGGTGTTCTTGGTTATGTAGGAATTTTCATGCATGGTCTAATGTTACATGAGCTCACGTGACGTGATAATAGTCAGTTTGTACCTTAAGAGTATCAGTCGGCAAATTAGATTTATTGATATATTTTTTTAATTACACACCCCTTCAACACCATAATTTTAGTCTTAGGCTCATCCTTTATTATAAGATATATGTATAAATATTTATATCATTTAAGTCATCAGTATTAAGGGGACGTCATATGCTCAGTTTTAGGGATTATGTAGGTATTGCCAATTTTTAAGGTATTATAATAAAAATAAATATTATCCAATTTAAATATATTTTTAAAGTAATTTCAAAATAGTACAAAACTATTATTTTATATTTTAATCATGTAAATAGAATTTTTTATTATCATGTAATCACGATATTTGTTAAAAACAAATGTTTAAGCATTTTTCATGTTATCAATTTAAAAATACCGTAAAAAGATGCAATAAAAGAGAAATTATAGAAAACAAAATCATCTAGCGTTCTACTGCTGATTTTTGATATGTTTATTTATACGCATTTTATGATTTTTATATTTTTTTATATAACTATATAAATATTTAAAAATTAATATATCAAGAAACAAACAAAAAAATGATACGTAGAACACTAGATGATGTTATTAGCTATAATTTGTTTTTTATTTTATATTTCTTACATTTTTGTAAGTTGATAAAAATGAAAAGTGCTAATGCAAGTTTTTCATTGAAGATTTGTTCTAGATGCGACATTCTTTTAAGCCTACAGTAACACAATTTATATTTTAAAGGAAAGAATTTGATAGGGTATTTAACGGCTTCCTAATATAATTTTCTATATATTTCGTTTTGTAAATTTGCTTAAGTTTGCTAATTGGCCTGTTTAGAAATTCGAAATAATCAATTTATCAATTTATCATGTATATTATTGTATATAATATTATATTATACGTGTATCTAGGTCCTATGGCATAACAGCTTACACCTAAATTAGGCATCGTAACTAATATAAAATAATTGTTGTTACTTTTATTTTATTAAATATTTTATAAATTTTCATTTGTGATCCTTATTAAATACAAATACCCTAAATGTAGTGAGATTTTGATATTTTATTTTTATTTTAAGTCTAACCTTTATTCGTTTATTCCAAGTTCCTACCAGATACTGTGACGTGATTATGATGAATGGTAAGACGCATAATGGTTGACGTATATAATGTAAACTACAGTTTAAGAATTACATTTATTCTTATGGCTACTTATTTATTTTTTCAAAATAGACATTAACTAATACTGACTTGAATGCAACATCTACCGGATGCAACTCCTTTTAAGTAAAACTACTTCTCAGTGCAAAACTTTTTGAGTGAGATATCTTGGATATGTACTGGGTAATTTTTTTCGAGTGAAATTCGTATACTTTGTTTTATGTGTTTTATCGGGAAACCGATAATCTTTGGAAACCGAAGTTTTTCGTGAAATAATATTGTTAATTAATTAATTTAAAAAATATCTATTATACCAGCAGCAGAAACCAGTATTTGCTTTCTAGAAAATAGTTTTTACCCCTAAAGTGTTGGTAAATAGGTTAACAAAGTAAATAATACAAAAATTTATTGAATTCGCTATTCTTCGATTTTTATAAGAAAATAAACCTCACTTCTCATGTTCTCACCTGAATGTAACAGGCTTCACACAATTAGCACTACCCATTAATAAAAATTCAATTAAAATTTTGAAAAATACCACAAAAGTCCGACGATTTGAAATACATTTACAGTTAAATATTATATAAGTATAATAATATATAGTATATGTACCTATGTAGAGTATACTCTACATATATGAAGTCAGACGGACATGTCGTTCTTGGGATAATGGCTAGGCGGTGTTATTAAAAACTCAATTTTTCTTCCGGACTTTAAAGTTTGGAGAAAAGTCGAGAACGTAGACAAACAAAATATGGAAAAATCTCATAACGACCAACAATTAGTTTGAAACCCGTAAAAGAAAATGAATATGGCAGATGTGTAAACAGGCTGGGTAATTAATAAATAATTATTACTGTTTTTTATCTTACAAACAGAAACGGTACATATTTAGAGTCGGAATTTTATATATAAGATTTTACATATTACCTACTATAGCCAGACTATAGGAACTAATTTACGGGATATAATAATACGGGAAGACCATTCACAGAATATATGGTATAAGCAACTGCAGTTTTTGATCAATATTTTAATTATTAGTGGTGTAGACAGTGGCGTATTTATAATTTTGTTGCCCTAGGTATACAACAAAATTTTGGTAAAATACATCATGCAAAAAATAAATTAACCACCTATATTCCAATCAAATTTATAATACTCCTTCAAAACGTGTAAAAATAAGGGAAAAAAGAGATCATCAACTATTTTCAACCCAAATTTATCCACTTTATTTTTGTAACAATGTGTAGTAATATTATTCAAAACCTCTTTAGAATTTTCTTACCCCAAAAACGTGATATCCAGGACAATCCCCCTCCTAAATACTCACCAATGGGTGTAGATGATTATGCCAGTGCTTTAGGTATAGAAAATAATATAGACGAATTTAGTGGAAGTAGGGTTAGAAAAAATCGGAAAAAAACATTAGGATTCATTATCATTAGGATTTATTCGAGTTTTATCAGAGAATTAAATAAATAGTTAAGAGGCTTCTCATAGAAAAAAAACCATTCAATTTTTTTTTACCAATTTTATAAATAAAATTTCACCTAATCTCTACTCAGAATTTTTTTTTCGAATGCAATGATTCAATTATTGCTTTCAAATCTAATCTAATAATAATACACTATTGTGTTAGAGGACCAAAGGGACGATAGACCAACTTATGTTCTATCCGATGTGTGAAGTGTTCTTTGGTATTTTAATATTGCATATTAAACAAAAATGTAATATAACTATATTGTGTATATAAATGTAGTGATATGAATATATTATGTGTACTATTGCGTATTATACTATATACGACGAACATGATAAAATTTACAATTATATAAATAATATAAGTATAATGATAACCAAAATAGCTTACTGGCCGTAAAATGTACCCTGATCGAAAAGAGAAAGGTTCATTCCGGGCGAAAAGGGTCACTCCCAAATTAAGGATGGGCTGCAAAATCGATTGAAAAATTAACTTAATGATTAAACAGAGCAATTTTCAATATAGTTAATTTTTAAAAATCAATGACTAATAAAGAATTAAGAAAATAACTAAAACTCGACATTAAGTTACTTAAACTCGTTAAGTAAAATATAATATTTATTTAAAAAAAATCAGTTATCAATGATAGATAATATTTTTCCGATTTAATACGAACGAAGATTAAAAATGAATGGTTGTTGGTATTTTTTACTTATACCTATATACTTATTGTTCAATATTGTCGATATAGTAACTTAACATTAACTTATCGAGTAGGTATAAGGGATTGATGCCGGACAAAAAATATTCTCATGTTCACGTACACGAAATTCACGGTGAAGATTTTCGCCAACGACCCGCGGCCGTATAATATTCGTATATTGATATTCTTGGATTATTATCGTGTTGCCGTGTGCCGTGGTGACGAACAATCGAGTTGTTACCCGCGCCAACACGCGTTGGGCACATAACATAATACCTATAATGTACGACCGCGGTGTAGCGGTACGTGCGAATATTCGCAAAACGTCATAATACACGATATAATAATAAAAATATATAATATACTAAAAACAATAATCGTCTGCGTGTAAATTCTATAATGTAATAAATATCAGCTCTGTGTTGTAATATGCGAAATAGGAGTTCACGTTCGTGGTCGTGTAACCCGACTCTGTTGGGCGGCGACCGTAGTCTAAACAACATTATAAATGCGCGAGCCGCGCACTAAAAAAAAAAAAAAAATATCAGTGAATAATACACACGAATAATATACGCACACATACGCATTTACGTTACATAGGTAGGTAGGTATGTAGAACGTTACCGCATTGTTACAGCGAATTTCGGTTTATATTTTTCTAAAAACATACCTACGAAATTTGTCAATGCCTGTATTCAGTTGGTAACTATACGTAAAAAGTATTACGATTTCAATGGACAACATAGACAAAACATACGTATTAACGTAGGTGTAGGTACCTAAATCATAACGGAACGACATGATCACATTTTAAGAGTACGCAACACACCCACTTTTTAAAGGGTTCTGTATTGTCATTTTTTATGAAGATTATCGAAAAATAAAAGTCTTACAACTGAAAAATGTATATAGATGTATTTTAAAAGTAATTTAAAAATAGTTCCGTGTCAGTACTATTTTTTAATGTTGTGTAATCGCATGCCAATCAAATTGTTTATTATATTCTGTAATGAATATGCTCGTGAATTTCTATAATTGTGGATTACTAAATAAGTTTAGATAATCAATACATCTGAGTAAAATTAAAGACGTGCGTATTAGGTAGACGTATAGGTGCGACAGGTAGAATTAAAAATAAATTAACAGCTTTTTATGAAAACTTGAAATTAATAAAAAAATATTTTTTATGAGGACTCCACATCAATGATTTTCAGTAGCAAAGACATTTCCACGAAATACAAACGAAGTTACCTCTTAAAATGATTTTAGAGATTCAACACTTAGGTTCGAATTTATAGAAAATAACATTTTGAAGATGATTATTGTGTATTACAAAATACTTATTTGCAAAAAAGTTACGACGATGTAAAAATTAAAATAAAAGGATTTTTGTACATTTTATATTGTACTATATACAAAATAAAAAAAAGAGAAAAAGCCTCTGACATGATATGCAAAATATTATCCTTTAAATATTTTATAATATAAGTGTTTTAACTCTAAAACCATTTTTATATCCTTTTTGTTTGTTATTTGTATGCATATTTTTGAAAACGTGTGATTTCACAACAATAAAAAGTGGTGCGAAATGAGAAAAGATATTTTTAATTGTCATATTTTATTTTTCTTAAAATTTCTAAAAAATTGCTTGAAACGGAGATTGTAGGGTCCTCTCAAAATGTGTTTTTTTTTGATAAATTAACTTTTTTTTAACTAAAAAAAAAAAAAAAAACAATTGTTTGTTTTTATTTAAATTGACAATATTCCAAATTATATTACATACAATAACACGAATAACACGAATAGGTACATAGAATATTGTTTCAAAATTTCAACTGTTATTGATTATTTGATAATAATCTATATTTCTGGTCAGAAAATACCACGTATTTAATGAAGGTGGAAAACGTTTACTTTTGAAGATTTTTTAACTTAATGGAAGTTTATGAGAGTTTATCGACTGTGTAGGTATTTCCACTTAAAAATTCCATCTATACTTATAGTGCTCGGATTGAATCAAGATTTTCTATGGTTAGAATTATTAGATATGTTTTATTGTATGCTATGTTTGCCATAAATATACATACATATTAATGACAATGGCCAATGTTTAAAAACTAAAATACGATGATATGGTTCGATTATTTTATTATTACCTAAAGAAACCTTAGCTCCCATGATGGTGCGCCTCTTTTATATTATATATATTATGATAATAACAAAGGACGAATGTTTGATTGCAGGATTACAAGAACTACAAAGTAAAATGTTACTAGAACCACAGCAGCATAGTGGCGGCGATGAAGACGACGAACGGCAGCGTCGCCACAGACGGCGACACAACCACGATGAGCACATGAGTGATGGTGGTGAAGGTAATGACGTGCAACAGCAGCAGATGCTCCTATTACAACAACATCAACACCACATAAACCAACAACAGCAGCAGCAGCAACACCAACAACAACACCAGCAAGAACATCAGCAACAAATGCTTCAACAGCAGCTCCACGACAACCATTTGAACCCACAGCATCACATGCAGCAGCCGGAGCCGCAACACGGTCAGCTACAAAATCACTATCAACAGCAACATCACGATCATCAACTGCATGACATGCACCAACACAGTCTACACCAGCAGAACATGCAACAGCACCAGCAGAGCTTACAACAACAGCAACAGCAGCAACAGCAGCAGTACGGCGAGGTCAACCAACTGGGCGGTGTGTTCGTCAACGGCCGCCCGCTGCCGAACGCGGTTCGCGTGCGCATCGTCGAACTGGCCCGCGTGGGCATCCGGCCGTGCGACATCAGCCGGCAGCTCCGCGTGTCGCACGGTTGCGTATCCAAGATCCTGGCCCGGTATCACGAGACGGGCAGCGTCCTGCCGGGGGCCATCGGGGGTAGCAAGCCCCGGGTCACCACGCCCAGGGTGGTGGCGTATATTGGCCGGTTGAAACGCAAGGATCCGGGCGTGTTTGCTTGGGAAATTCGTGACCGGCTACTGGCCGACGGGGTGTGCGACAAATTCAACGTGCCCAGCGTGTCCAGCATCAGTCGGATTCTGCGCAATAAAATAGCGTCATCCGGTGGTGCCGGCAGTGGCGGACAAACCCAAACTACACCGGTACCCACGCAGCAACTCCCCGCCGTCTCCAGCACGGGCTTGTCGCCGACCACGGCGGTGCACCACATGTACGGGCCATATCACCACAATCACCACTCGCCGTCGTCACCGCCGGGCGTGACAGCTGCATATCAACTTCACCACCACCAACACGGTCAATATCATAGCCAGCACCACCAACATCACCAGCTCTACCATAACCATTACCCGCAACACCAACATCATCATCTGTGTTCGCCGCCACCCACTCTACCGGCGACCGAACTGCCCTTGGCCGCGTGCTGTTCACCGCCACCGGCCGCCCTACCGAGGACGGTGTCGGCTCCGCAGTCCTCGTCATCGCCGCTAGTGCCTGCCCCGCTGCCGCCGCAACACTGCTGGCCGAGTCCGCACGCCGTCACCGATATATTGGCGGCAGCCGCTGCGGCTCAACAGCAACATCACCATCAACAACTACACCCGCCGCACTCGCATCCCTTACACCCGTCCCAACATCACCCGAACGGCCATTATGGCGTCGGCAGTAGTGGCGTCGGCGTCAGTGGCGGCTGCGGCGGCGGTGATACGTCGGCCGCCACGGCGGCAGCCGCCGCCGCCGCCGCCGCGTACAACACGTACTACTATCATCACGCCATGGTGTACGCCGCGACGGCTGCGGCTGGCCGTCATCCGCCGCACCACCTGAACACGACGCCATCATCGCCGTGCACACCTGCCACCACAGCCATGTGGCCCGCTGCGGTAGCACCACCACCGCCACCACAGCCACCACCATCCCAGCTTTCGCCGAGGACATCGTCTCCAGTGTCGACCGCCAACGCGTAGCAATGGCGATGCTGCCACATTAGCAGCGTTTACTTTCCGGGGACACCGTACAAAAATTAGAGAGCCAATGCATATTATTATATTATATTATAATGGTAGACTTAGAATGGAAAAGTTTTATATCCGATTCTTTTCTTAATTTACTTTTTGATACCTGTCTTTTTAGCATTTTACAACAAAATTAATTATATATTTACATTGAACAAAATGCAGACATTAAAACGTACTATAGTACATAAAATAATAATCAAGATTGAATAGACTATATTTTTATATTATAATTATATATTATAAAAGACTATAATTTCATATTATAAAATGCTTTCTTTGACAATTCGAAATATCATGATTGTATCCTTTCAATCGAAATTAAGTTAAACTAAACTTAATAATTCAAAGCCAGCGATGAAGAATTCTCAAATACGGCGGAAACGTGTAGATGATAATATCGGTAAACCATGTTCGATGATATTTTTTTCTATTCACGTCAAACATTAATCGTAAGTTAGTTCTATTACGTGATTCCAGCTCAGTGGAAGAATTGTAATAAGTCCAATACTAGGTACTTACTTGAAATTTCGTTCATCTTAAGCATAGGCGCTACCCGCAAATCCAAATATCACTAAAATATATTTTCTAGATAAATCTCATCTTCCTGAAATAATACGTACAATACATAAATAATATACAAATTATTTCAAATGAAAAATTTAATACATTATAATAAATATATCTTATATAAATTATGCTTCCGTATTTAAAAATGAATAAATACAAATAAAATAATATTACTTTAGACCTTTCAAAATTTTGTAATTAGGTAATTATTATTATTACATAAATATAATATTACTGTATAATTTATATTATGAAATAAATATTTATAATGGATACAAGAAATGCCATTATCTGTATATAATTACAAGTAAAATATCGACCAAATATTGATAATCGAATATTTATCAGTTACTCATTATTATATACGTTAGTACTTTTTGTACTTAAATTTTAAATTGTTTGTAAATATAATATGTGTTTTATTCTCAAATATTTATTATTTATATGTTTTGTTTTCTTTTGTAATTATTTGCTTATAATTATAGATTAAGTTCAATTTTCCACTATTATTGCAGTTATGCGCGTCAATTATATTTAATGTACAAATACAAATTCGCAATAAATGAGTAAAATAATAATTTAACGATTGGCCTTCAGAAGCTTCCAGGGCATTGTGCCATTGTATATTACGTTACGCCATAATGCGTAGGCCGTATAAAACGTTGGCCCAGATGCAAAAATCTAAAAGCATCCACCCCTAAATTTAAAAATGTTAATTTAAAATAAAATTAATTAACTAATTATACATTATTCTGTTTGTTAATCTAAGTAATAAAAATAATTGTTAACTTCTCAATGGATTCGAGAAATAAAATTATATATTTACTTTAAATTTTATTGTATTCGTTTTTTTTTTCTACTAAAAAAATGTTTTTCGCATGATGGACCCCTTATCTGTGTCGGCCTATTTACGCTATGTCTTGTGTAAAAGAGCGCACCAGAGCGTGTATAGCACTCGTGGTATCTTCGTACATAATTAACTGCTAACGATTTGTCGTCACTTGGCGTATAATATACATTTTATGCTCAAAATTATCGAAAATGACAAATCGGTATAGATAAATTCAGACCAGAAGAAAAAAAAAACGCACTGACTTTAACAAAATAGTTCTTTAATTATTTGTGCTATATTTGTTGTACATATGATAGAAAATATTATTTTACATAAGTACTTACTAAAATATTTACAATTTTGATTTCTCCTAATACTGTACATTTTCAGAAATTAATTTGTCACATCACCATCACCTACGCTAAAAAAATAGATTATTTTTTTAAAATAATGTTTTTTCACGGATTTGTAATGATGCACTTGAGTTATTTACTTTGTGGAATGTATAGATTTTTTTAAACAATAAAACGTTTTCTTGAAAAATAGGTAGGTACTTTGCGTATTCTATATATGATGCAAATTACTTATTTTTTCATTTTACTTAATATATGTTATAATCATTTAACCGGACTCGCGCGCACAACTAAGATTATTGTTATTATTATTATTATTATTATTATTATTATTATTATGTATTTATGTGAAATATTATTAATTATTAATATTAAATTATGATTTTATTAAGAAAATATGTTTTTCTTTTTGCCGTCTACTGACACACAGCTATATGGCCAAAATTACTGTCACACTTATATAGGTATCTATACTATTGTATAATGTATAATATTGTTATACGCTTTATAATATATAACATATGCCTAATATAATCATTAATAATATATGTACTTCAGTCATTATTATCATTTATTTTTCGCTTTAATATATATTATATATTTTATAACTATTTGATTTCCCAGTTATCTGGGGAAAATTTAATTTATGTCATTTTTAAATTATAATTACTAATTAGCCTAAAAACATCTAAAAGTACTTAAATAATAATATTGATCATATCCAGGTGAAATTACTAATAAGTATTAATATTGTTTACCTATTATAATTTTAAAATCCTATATATAATAGGTATTATATACATAATGCAGGTGTGTTTAAATGTGTTTAAATAACTTGATTTAAAATTAATTTTAATTTTGATTCACTTTATTAATTGTGTTTATTAAATGCATAGTATTGCTATTTATTTATTTTGAAAATAATAAAAGCCAAAACAGAACACCCTATCCCCTACAAAATATTTCTTAGGATCGTCCTTGGGTTTGCGTATAATTTTGAGACGGGCTACTAACACTTATGATAATTTATGGTACAAATAAGCATAAGGCCATCCAGCGAAAGAATAAAAATTAACTTTATAATATTCTTTAAAATTAAAGACTTTAATATACGGTATTCAAGAGGTCTTTTAAACAATAATTTCTGAAAACACTGATAGTTATTTATATTATACAATTATTATTAATCCAATGAAAAAAATAAAATATAAATAAAAATACCAATTGACTATTATGTATTATTGTTATATTTTTATTTTTTTCAAATAATTCATCATAAATCTAATATACTTACTTGAAAATTTAATAGAATTTAGATAATAAATATACTAAATTTCTAAAACAATATTAAAATAAATTTTAAGTAGGTAATTGATTTTTTTTTTTTAATTGTCATTTTTATATATTTTGTTTTTGTAACAGTTCGATGTAAAAAAAAGTAATAAGTAAGTATAGTGTGTTTTATTTTTTTGGAGGTAAATTTACCCATAAATTTATCAGCCTGATCACCAGACATGACATTGATAATGGATTATTTTGTAAGACTACCTTAAATATATTGTGTATCTTTTTGTATCTTTACAAAAATTTCTTAAGACCATAACTATAGAAACGTACAAGACATTCCTAACGACACGTCGATTTCGTTATAAAGATCCTGGGACATTAAAATCGACTTGTGCGTAGCAATTCAGAGTGGACATTTGGAACAATTATAAAAAGTATTGCATAAAATATCAATGAGTTCCTACCTTTAATACGGATATGTTTGTTAGGTATTAAATTTGCGTTAGCTATCTACAAGTATTCAAAACTCAAATATGAAAAACGTAAAATTGTATAATATTCTTCTGCATTTTTGAAAATATGAATTGGTCTTATCCATTTCAAATTCAACTAATATTATCGATAAGTAACTCTATAAAATGTTTATTTTTTAACTAAATGATTTTTGGAATGTTTTTTTTTTTTGTTTTACATTTATTGTGGCAAAAGGGAGGTTTTTATTAATCACATTATATTTCGTTAAAAAAACCGCATTGAAATATTCACACTATATCAGGAATTAGGTCTACTGACTTTCCAATTAGTTTACAAACTGTTTACTTTTCTACTAACACTCTGCTGGATCATATTGTCGCCGAACGGACGCCTCTCATGCATGCGGACGGGGGCAGAGGTATATTGTTTTTGTCTGCGGTTTGTTCATATTTTTACTTGCCGCTTTTTTCGCACGTTTTGTCCCCTCGTGTCTAAGGACATGTTGGTTTTATGTTTACATGTATATATACACGAAATATAATAAGGTTAATACCCCTATTAAAAATACTGCAATATAGTTACTACACAAAATTACATATACTATAGGTATACTATACACAGTGCCGTATTTATGATTTATTTCATAGAGGATAAATCATAATAAAATGAAAATAATAAATTCGTCTTCCTACACACGTCATAATTATTAACACAAACTGATAATAAACAGAATTTATATCTAAATATACATTATAAATAATAAAAATAAAATGTTCCTAGGTTAGGTTAAGAAAGATCAAAAAATTATTATAAGTAACAACTAGTTTCCATCGTAAGTTATGTTATAATACGTATATATTTATACAAGTGTTTTATAATATATATATTAATATTACCAATATAATATTGTTATTGTTTATGATATATATTTGTTTTTATTTTGATATGGGTATTGAATGTTTTTAATTAATTCATTTTAAATATAGTTATTACATAGATATAGGTACATACAAGTATATTCATTTTCATACACAATCAATATATTTTGTAATTTATTTTGAAAGGCATAAAATTATTCAATTATATGTACACAATTTAGGTATAAAACGAACTCAAGTTTACTTGGTTTTTTTTTTAAGAAATTGTATTTATATTATATATCTCTTCCACGTCTAATTTATATTACTAAATATACAATATATTCAATACGTATTCTAAATTTATTTTTATTCGTAAAAAAATATAAATATTTATTTAAAAACGCAATATTTCTTTAATATGCATCAACTAGTTGATAGTTAAATAAGTTTCTTATTCTTAATGTAACTATTTAACTTGGTATATTCTAAGTTATATAGTTGACAATTCGCGAATAAGTTACTAACTATATAATTAGTGTTTATCATCTGAAAACTGGTTTAAAAAAATAAAAATAAATAAATTTAATATAATTAATTTTTAATTAATTAAAAAAATACTTAAGTTTAAAGTTTTAGTTTTGTTAATTTAATTTAAAATTATAAATAAATACAGGGAATAATGAAAATTATTACATAACTAATTATTATAGGTATCCATGATTGTATACAATTTATTTTTATTTTGTTATTGTGCATAAAAAATTTGAGAAGACAGTAAGTAAGGGGTGGAAGCACTTTTGCTCGTCGTGTAGAGTAATGGTAGTAGGTAGACTAAATTTTAAAATAATGATTTATCGTTGCTTTATATAAAACGAGTTGGGCGGAGCTCAATGTAATATACATTATACATTTTTTATTTTATAACGTAATCATCTATATTATTATTTTAGTAATATAACATAGTAACCGACATGGCAACTTTATTTTTTATTTCACCCATTTATAAAAAATGTTTGATATAAAAGGTGGTTTTTCAAAAACTACTGAGAAAATCAAAAAATGTTTTCTGGAAAGTTTAGTAAATTATTATATTGAACATCGCTCAGAATCATTTTTGAATGCAATGATTTATCTTTTCTTTCAATTTTAAAATAATGATTGAACCAAAACGGCGGCCAAACGTCTTAGGACCTCCTGGCCTTCTCGGCAAAAAAGCCTTTTTCAAGGCTAACAGGACACATGCTTTGACAGCGCAAGTTTCAGAAGAAAAAACAATTATTAAAAACAAAAAAAAAAATCTATAAAAACACGAATACCCAAAAACATTATGGACATAGTCTTAATAACCAAAAGGACCAAAATTCAAATATTGGTAAAAATAAAAATGGTAATAAATCCACGGAATATCTTTTGAAAATAGTGCAGCTCAACGTTGAAGGAATGACCAAGTCCAAGGCTGAATTAATCAGCCATGTATTTCACTACGCGGACATTTTGGCTCTGCAAGAGACCCATATTTCAGATGACCAGCTAGGGAAGCTAAAGATTCCAGGCTTTCAGCTGATCGATTACATAGGGCACAAAAAACATGGCATGGCTACCTTTGTGAGGCAAGACTTGGACCCTAAAAATATAAAAAGGATAGAGGGAAACAAACATACGGTTGGAATCGAGATAGGGAATACAAAAATTTTTAACATATACAAACCACCGTCGGAAAACTGGACAACATCTGTGCTACCACTAGCAGATCACCCTGCAGTTTATATAGGAGATTTCAATTCGCACAGCACGGAATGGGGCTACAATAGTACTGATGATAACGGAGAAAACCTTAGCAACTGGGCCCAATTAAACCATCTCCAGCTTTTGTATGATGCTAAACAAGGCGGCACTTTTAAATCAGGAAGATGGGGTTCGATTACGTCCCCTGATCTATGTTTTGTCACAACGGACTCTAGTAAAATCCCC
>JAIPRL010003022.1:0-51608 GCA_025469235.1 Pemphigus obesinymphae | reverse complement strand
CTAATAGTTTTTCCTTCTAGGTATATCTCATTACATATTTTGTACAATTCGTTTTTAATGTTTATGTCAGTGTACTTCAGCAATTCAGCTGGGATCTCATCTATTCCATAAGCTCTGTTATTTTTTAAGTGTTCTATTGCATGATCAAATTCCGTGCGTAGTATATAATCTCCTTTATTTTCTTCCTCTATATTCTCTTCTTCACCAAACATCACATGACTAAACCATCTATGATTTATTCTGGTGGATTGCGTTGAACTTGAATTAGATTGATATCTATTCAATAATAATCAATATATGTTTACAAAAAAAATGTATGATATCGATATGACGGTGTAATATTAATTCATATTTATGTACTATAGAAGAATTATGTTTAAAATTAATAAATATTGATACAATATTCTTACTTGTGTGAAATGGTCACTTTGAAAAAGGAGTCCACTTTCACACGCATCAACTGATGGAAAGAACTCCGCGTGCCGCCTTTATATTACTCAATAGCTTACATAGAATGTATCCGGTTGACAACGGGCATGCCACTATACGTCATTAACGAGATAATATTAAAACAAACTTTTTCCGAAACTTTAGAGGAAACCATCCGAGGACAATCTCAGGCCTTATTCCACAGGAAAAAGTCTTTCAGTTACCGCCACATACACAACCTAAGCCAGGGCAAATCAACAGGCTTGAGGCAGGCAACCAAGGTTCTACTTCAACCTAACCACAATGATCCACCAACCAATCACAACACTAACTTAACAAATTGAAAAAACAATTCAAAAATACTCCATATCAAAAACTAGCAAAGGCTACCGCCTGGCATAGTAAAAAACCGTTGAGGTCTTCATACAATGCAAATCATAGAATATAGCAAAACATAATTTCGTTTTATTTTATTTTCCCGCTTTAATGAAAAGCACCCGTTTCAAAATGTATTTCCATGTAAAATATTACTGTGGTTGTCGATCGTTGAATGTTCTGATGAAATTTGTTTATAAATAAAGATAAAGGTATTTCGCTCGAACTCCAAATGACATAATATTGTGTGAAATTTCGGAACAGTGTTTGAATTATTTTACACAAATCGATTATTTTGGAATAGAAATATTATAATATATGATATACTGTAGATGGTTCACTGTCACGTATTTTGATGGCTTAGAAAATGTTCCTGTTATTGAGCGTTTTATAATATTCTTATAGTTAGATCAGGTAATGCCATCAGTGCTTATAGTTGAAGGTCACATTTGACTTCAAATATACACTACGACTATAATCTTTTAATTTTTGACGAACATGCTATGCCAGTAAAATACTATTGCCGATTACTAGCGTTTACAACGTTATCACATGTTCCCTACTACAAACATTATAAAGCGCTTTAAAGTGGCAATATTTTCTACGCCACCTAAATATGGTCCAGTGAGTAATCAATAATAAACATATATAATAATCAATGGTTATTTATGATATATTTATACGTTTTTCTTAAATCTATGTGCATAAATCTTGACAATATTAGATAGTATTACTAGGTAGTATATAGTGTACACAATTTATTTTTATTTCAATACCTATACTTACATGTTTTACAGTAATTTTTGAAGAACGGGAATCCAATCCAGCCTTCCTTCTTTAAATTTCATTTTTCGAAACAACCTTTCTCAGGAAGTATCAAAAAATATTCTCTAAAATTGTCAGCTTTCTATGACCAGTAATTTGGGCTATTTATGGATTTTTACGATTTTTATGTATCATACAGGTATAAATTGTTGCTTTGAAAAACCAGAGGTTCTAGTGATGTATTTATATATATATAGATGTAACTCAATTGTTAACGTGTCTGATTTTAGTTTATAGGTAATCGTAGACTCAGATTCAAACTTTAGTTGGTGAATATTATAGGTAGGTTTGTTGCAAAATGTATAGTTATTAGACCGTAAAGCGCCCATCAGAATAAACACCAATGTATCGTATTGTCGCGTTTGTCGTCCGTGTTCGTTTTTTTTCATATTTGCCAATTTTTAAATGTGTATATTTAATAAATATTTACTTTTAATTTTTATTATAGATTATCTAATGACTTTGAACTATGTTTTTATATATTGATAAATATTTAAAAAGCTCCAACAAATAAAAACTAAATATTTATTAAAGTTTGACCTTTTTTTTCCAAATATTTATTAAACATTGAATAAATATAAGCATGCTATGTGATTTACTCATTTTTAAAATTCTCAAGTATAATTATTTAAAAAATATATATTTAAAAAAAAAAAATTATTGATCAAACTGACCTTAGTATACAGTTAATAAATGGCTCATATTAATCAAAATTTCAATAATTATTTTATAACGTCATATATAATTTAAAACCAAATTTCTATTCAAATAATTATACGAAAATTTGAACTAAGTTGTCTCAAATATGAATCTTAGTAGGTATTCATAGTACGAATACATATTATCATATTAACTTTGAAAATAATTTATTTTACAAAATACGTAGTTATACATAAAACAAATACGCAGGGAAAACAAATTATACCCTTAGACATCATTAAATGTGTTATATAATTGTAAATGTAAATTAATTAAAGTATTGAATACGATAATGGCTAACTGATCACTTTGGAATATTGAATGATGTGTATAAGTACCTCCTTAATTTTCGAAAAATAAGGAATAGAGATCAATAAAACCAAACGCGAACCGTCAGTGGAATTCGAAATATTCGAAGGATGAACAGTCGTACTCGGAGGATATATGAGCATTCTTCGAGGTATAATAAAACACAAAAAGAAATAACGAATGTTTTCGAACAATACGCACAAATAAAAAGTAGGTTTCTGTGAATATAGAATATATATTATATGTTAGGAAAAATACAAGAAACCAATACATACAACTGTAATAATATAAATGTACTATTTTATTCAAAATTTCAAAAAATTTCAAGAAAATATAGAGTTTTTATTTGAATATATTTTAAAGAAAATCAACAATATGGAATTTTATTGTCAACATACTCGCCTTTAGAATTCAAATATTTTCCATTTATCTATAACCTTCCCATAAGATGGCCAAAATGTCATTATAAAAGTAATAAAAATTCGCATTATTATACTATAAAAAAAAAAAAATTAAATAACTCTTAGATAGTTTTTGTAACAATCTATAGTTGTCACTGATGACATTTTTATCTTTATTGATAATAATAATATCCGATTTAAAAAAAAATATTGGGAATTCCAACTTTAGAAATTATCGAAATACCATTTCCGAATAATTTTGAATCGTTTGATATAGGGGGATAACGAAACTTTTGGAGGATTATTATTACTGCCTCTACAATATGTAAATTTAATGAAAAAAAATAAATAAAAAATATTTATTGTAAAACCAATATGGAAAATATAATCGACTGTGCGTGGAAATATTCGTTGTGAATACACTCGTATGTTTTTAATGTTTTTTTTTTTTTTTTTTGTCTGTCTAAATAAAAATAAATCATCTCGATCAATATTCACCAAATAGAAATAACTGTCCATGGTATATCGTATATTACATATCATATTATATGATGTAATATGATGTCTCGATATCTTTTAAAAAAAAAAAACAAAAAACAAAACAAAAGCTATAACTCAATATTTTAATAATACCAGTATTCTAAAACTATATATATATATATATATAAGAATTTCGAATATTATAATTTGGTAAAATGATATACGCTTGATGTATTATAGCAATGATCTTGATAGAAAATAATCCCAGAAGAGAATCGAATTTATGTTATACCTACATATTTACTTTTATTTTTTGCAGTGCATATTAACCCCAGCTGGGAATTTAATATTAAATAATAACGTATGCAATATGTTATTTCTATAACTCCAAACTTTTAGAGTAAATGTTCTAAAAATTAATTATGAACGAAATCCTGTCTGTGATGCGTTTGCGATATTTGAGATAAAATTACTATAAAAGTTCGTGCATTTAAATTAAATATATGTACTATTATTACACTATTACATGATGTACAAAAAATATTCAACCATATTTATTCGTTTATAATAAAATAATTGTTAAATAATACCCCGCCGAGATAGTATGAAAGTAAATGATTTTTGGGTATACAATTTTATATACTCGAAAATATATCACTCCAATGTCTGGGAAAGAAATAGGACTACTCTAAAAAAAAAAAATGTTTTCATATTTCTTTTGATTTTTTAAGAACACCTTTTAGATATTTGATTGTTATGCGACGTTGACTGAAACAATAAAATCGTATTTTCCATTGACCTAAATCACAAGTTTTTTTTAATTAGAAAAATATATAACATCTTTAAATTAATATTCTATTTTTTTATGATAGCGCATATTTTATGACTTTGGATTCTAGTATATATGCAATTTAGTTATCTGGTGGTCTATGTGTTCATCAACTATTCAAAGTTATGAAACTAAACTTTTGTATGCCATTAAAATGTATACTTTTAATACAAATACACTTTTTGTCCATTGGCTGATCTTTATGTTATATTTTCGTTATTAAAATTAGTCAATACATCTTAATATAATCAGAATGAATATTTTGCAATTTAAACTTTTCAAAATCTGCAATTCCATTAATAGTGGGTTCAATATAAACTTGAGAATAATATAAATATAGATAGAAAATTGAAATTTATTTTGGTTTTAGTGCCATAACATAGTGTAATCACTTTTATCGTTTTTATCTATACAACTTTTTTCTATGCAATTTTCTACTAAGTGAATTATGCTGGAAAAAGTTTTCTTCAGTATAATTTATTTTAATAATACGATAAGAGATAATAATAATTAACATGTGCATTATTTGTTATTATATTAATATAATAAAATTATGATAAATTACATATTATATACATTATATTAATATATTATATTATATTATACATTAATACAATATCGGTAGAATTGAGTAAGTTGTAATATTAAATAAATAAAATATAAAACCCAATTTCTATAAAAGTACGTATTTGTTCAAAATTTTAAATAAAACAATTTATTTTGTAAAAATTAGGTTCTTATATTTTATGTAATTTGTAGTTTAGATTAAGAAAGCTTATTAGTTTTATTTAGAAAAAATTATACAGTTTTTGAAAATTTTATAAATAAAAAATGCTTTCAACCTGTGTTATAATTGAATTGTTGTCTTTAAGTAGATACCTATAAATACAAAAAATTAAATTTTTTCTATGGTGTTGGATTTATTCTTTAATAGACGTGAATTGTAGCAAGATAGTATTTTTTGTTTGCAAATTAATAATTATAAGCAGTGTTGGGAAATTTCTAGATAGGTAACTTATCTAGATAAAAACTATTTATCTTTTATCTTATCTAGATATATTTCAACTTTATTATCTTTATCTGATTTTAGATAAAAATATAATGCTAAAATTAAATAAAATAAAATAATCTAGATGCACCTATCTAGATAACCATCTCATTATTCAATCTTAAAACATTTTTTTTTAATATTTGAAGAGGATTTTTTTTCACATATATAGTATTACAATCCGAAGTCTGTGAAATGGGAATGGAAATGTAGTTTTTTATTTGACCTAAAGTTTTATAATTCATATATATTAATAATAAAATTTTTAAACATAATTAGTCATATACAATTAAAGTTATATCAAATATTCAGGTATTTATGTTTAATATGATTTTATTAAAAAAAAAATTTATGTTTTGAAATATGAGAAGAATTTGTTTTTAAATTTATGTAGTATCGCGAGTTATGTGAATATTTTCAATAATAGCAAACCAAACTCTTAACCTAACCAAATAATTCGATAAATGGTTGGGCCTCCATTAATCCACGCCTCCTGCATTCTATCTACTAGAAATTATAAATACTACAAGACAACAAATATAGGCTTTCTGTTAAATAGAAATAAATTTTATTTTTCAAACGATTGTTTACATAATTACAATTGAATTTATCTAATATTTATCTTGAAAACATTTATTTATTTTTATCTTTATTTAGATAAAGTTCAGATAAGTTATCTTTTTTTTTTGTATCTGATCTCAACATTAATAATTATAAGTACCTATCAACGATAATTAAACTTATACAGTAAACTACTTATTTTTTAGATATAATATTTAAAATATATTTTTTTAGGTATAAAAATATTAAAAATGAAAAACTGTAATATATATAATAATATTGTTTTAATGTACAGATAAATTTTATTTTTATAAATACTGTATGTATACTAATACTAATAATAAGAATCCAGTTTTTGTATCCATAATATATACAATTTATTTTACGGCATGATTTGTAGATAATATTATAATGTCTTCTTATATCTTTAAATAATTCATAGTCTAAATCTGTTTTTATTGCCTTTTTTTTCATTGTTCCAAATGATGCAAAAATAATAAAGATCTTAAACAGATGCAGAATTTCGTATCAATAATACTGCATTTATTGTATATTTACAATTTAAAGAATAAAATATAATAAAATATCGTCAATACCAGCATTTTTTTCTTCCTGCGACTTTGTAGATGTAAATCTTAATGTTCACTTTGTTGTCAATAAATTCCAGACAACCTTTTAAATTGCAATGCATTTTTTTTTTTAATTTCAAGAGTATTCTTGCAAAATATTCGTTCATCGAATCTCTGTCGTTCGTGATGTAGTGCAATCAAATTGTATATATTAGTCATAAACAAGATGGTTTTTTATAAAATTAAAATATATAAATATAGGTAATCCATAGCATTTAACCATTTAAAAAAATATCAGTAGTAATAAATTATTTTAATGCAAACATTTGTAAAAAAAAAGATAATATTTTTGAATTATTGATATAATATTCAATTTCAATGTTTTAAAATAATCCTAAAAAAAAAAAAACAATACATGTTTCTATATTTATTTGTATTGTAATAAAGTGGTTATTTTAGATAAACCTATGAACACATAAACTTAATATACAATTTAATTTAACGTTACAATATAATTATTTTTATACGTTCTATTTAAATACTTGGTATGTCGAGACTAGGATTTTTTGAGTTATATAGAATTTAAAGTGATAAAAAAATGCAATAATATGTACCTTTAGTGAATAAAATGTATTTTCAAGGAATTTTTCTTGAGGTAGTCCATTAAAAATTTCGAATTATTCAAATACCAGATTCCAGATGATTTAATTAAGAATAATTATATTGTTTTAATCTTTAAATTTAAAGGCTAATTATTATTATTAATTTTTGATTTAATTTTAAATCAATAACAGACTGGAACTTTTGTTACGATGCATATCTTACATTTCACAAAATGTCCAGATCTATTACTATGTATTTTCTTAAATAATTAAAATAATTTCGCTCTACTTGGAGAATTTACAGGATTTGAAAAAACGATCCACCGAACTCTTGAAGTTAAATCCTAAACCTTTTCGTAGCATTTATATTGACAAAACATTTCTTTATTAACTATATACATACGTTGTATAAACATTTTAAATGAAACAGCCGAGCAGCACTATCTTGAATTTATAACCATTTTGTTTCTAAAGTTATTTCATTATCATTATAATATATAAATAAATAAACGTATTTTAATCATAAACTAAAACCAAATCAAAATTACGTGTTTCAAAAAAAAAATTATAACACAAAATCAATGGAATTAGGAAAAAAGAGGAGACAAATATATATATTAATTTTTTCCCTGATCTTAACTTAAATATACAAAAATATGCATAATAAAATAAAGTATTTATTGTTATAATATATTAAAATTAATAATTGGAATTTTCTTTTAGAATGATAATTAAAAATGTCTATAAATATATATATATAGCAAAGTGTAGCAGAAAAATTAAAATATTACAAAATATTAAAAAATGTTTAATTTTGTATTTTACTTATATATACATGATAAATGTATACTAATATTGGGTACAGAACAAAATAATGCAACGTCTTTAAGGTGACTTCCCCAAAACTTGAACACGTATAGCATCATTTTCACTGAAATTCTGGATATTTTCTCTTGAAATATGAGCTTATACTGTACAATATTTTGTGTGACCTGACCTAGGTGGGTAATAAAACTTTCTTCCCGTACTTTGTAGCGGTATATATATTTTTTTCTAAATTATTATGATACGATTATAGGTACATGATAACATAACACGCAGACACGACCAAATTACAAATATATTTTGTAATGATTATCATTGCCGTAAGACAACATAGAAGCACACAACGTTATCATTATCGTAGCACCGGGGTCCATACTGGTAATACAATTTACGCAACCTCTAGATTCATTGCGCAGAGCACCGGACTGACTAATGACCGTTATTACCGCGGTAAAAGCACCAAACCAATCTCAAAGCGCTTTTCACGATGATGATGATAATAATAAAAATAATAATAATATGA
The DNA here is from genome assembly GCA_025469235.1 of Pemphigus obesinymphae. Taxonomy (NCBI): domain Eukaryota; kingdom Metazoa; phylum Arthropoda; class Insecta; order Hemiptera; family Aphididae; genus Pemphigus; species Pemphigus obesinymphae. The sequence continues at coordinate 43,133 of JAIPRL010003022.1, read as the reverse complement.
CGTACCCTGACAGCGTTATATCGCTTGCCATCATTCAACATGCGGCCACTATGCAGCAGCTGACGCCACCCTTAATGCAACCATAATAAAACATTCGGGGTGGCTGCTGTGCAGGAGTTGTAGATGGAAGTAGTACAAGTATTCCTAGTGCTTCGGTGTAAAATTAGTAGTATTAGTATAATAATATCTTTTGTAGCGGTGATAGTTGCAAGTGTACAAGAACGCGCATCCCTTGAAAACAAACCTCGAAATCCTTGATCTCAGTCCCGTGTACCTGGAATCCCTTCACAACACTCGGAGGCATGGCTGACATATAAAATCATCCCCAAAAGTGATATTTAAAACAGAAATATTATTTTTATTGTTTACTGCACTCGTGTATCGTGAAATTCGCCTATTTTATTATACAGTACCTTGGAGAGGGTCTTTGGGTCAGAAATAAATTTTCCCCGCAGGTCGTGAAATATAAACTTTTACATACAAATTTCGACATACAATGAATACATTTATTTATGTATATATTTATTGCATACACACACACACACACATATATATATATTAATTTAAAACCTTAGTCGTTCAATCAAGTTTCGGGGTAGGATACAAAAATGGTCGAAAGATGATATTATAATATTATTTAGATATTTTTGACATTTTAACATATAAAAAAAAATAATAATAATAGGTACATTATCTAAATGTAATTCATATTATTTTTTTTTGTCTAAAATAATTTATATTAAATTGTCTAAACTCTACTGAAGAGCCAATCGTTAAATTTATACGGAACTACTACTAAAATACCATCTAACTGATGAACCATTAAATAACATAACGACTATATAATATAGAAATTCTTTATGCTGAATCGAATAGTAATATTGCGGTTTGTCAAAAAATTACGAAATCTATCGTAAATTAAAGGAAAAGTTCGGGCGGTTTTGCAAACCATGAAAAAACCATTAGATTTTTCAAAACAGTACAAATTCAATGATAAACGTGTAGAATATTTATAATGTTCTTACATTCAGCCACTACCAAAATTATTTATTGGTAAAGTTTTTTATGGTTTGGTTCTACAATTTGACAATCATGGAACATATGAATGATAAGAAATAATTGGGAAGATATTAATCACTACGTGAATAGCAAGCTGATAGTGAGGCTAATGATATCGTTTCAGCCCTTGTGTTTTACTTAATATGTCTCGATGAAAAGATTTGAAAAACTGGACGCCACAACTTTACGTTAAAATTATTCACCAATATTTGTAGTTTTCAAAATAAAAACTATGTAATGATTGAAACAGTTATAAACTTCTTAGAAGAGTGCACATATTTTTCTGAAGTTTAACACTACTTTTTAGTTAGAGGACACAGTTATATGCCCCCTGACTGAGTTTTTGGAAGGATGGAAAAAGATTTAAGAAAATAGGAAACGATCGTCTTACCACATGAGTACTACTCAATTTTCTAAAACCATGAAAACTTGATAAATTTGGACAATCTTGGACAGTATATGATTTAAAACTCAAGCATCTACCGTTATTAAAAAAAAGTTGCTCTTCAAAATCCGAAGTGGTAATAGGTTTATGTGACCGTTTGAACAACATACAATGGTCCAGAAGTATGTATTGAGGTTTTAAACCCAAAAGTTCACTCAGCTCATTCAATGATTCAAGCAACTACTAAACTTGATGAAAATAAAGTTTCAAGCGAAAAGAAGAAAAATATAAAAAAAACTTTCCAACTTCATGGACATTCCAGATGATTGTAAGGAATTTAAACAGACAGATGATAGGAATACCTTCGATAAAGAAGATGAACTTCTGAAATTCGACAACGATTGTAAAGATCAGATGTTTTAATTCATTTATTAATAAATTCATAAAATATAACTTTTTTCTTCAATAAAATGTATTAATTATCGGTACCTCTTTTACCTTTTATTAACTCCTTTTCTGTTTTATCCCATCATTTTCTCATTTTTTAATAGAAAATTATATAAAAAATATAAGATTTGTTTGATACAATGATTAGATTTGTATAAACGAAAAATAACAAAATTCAAACCTTTTTACAAAACGCTACATATCCTGGATTTATAATATTATGTATAAACTTACAACTTTTGAAATGTTATTTGAAGGATAAGACATAAAGGAATTCACCAAATGGATACATGAATCAAATCCCTTCAATAAAATTAATATTTTATTAAAACATTTTTTTAGTCGGATAAATTACAAAGAACCTAAACGTTTTTTCGATTTCTGAAAATTTATAATTTTAGAGATGTATGATTTTGCAAAACTGCGGCACAAAATGTTGTATCTCAATATTTTAAAATTATTCAGGATAGTATTTTTAAATGTATATTTTAAATATATTAATATTAATTTAGAATTTTTATATAACTAATTTAATACTGATAGTTTATTTTAATTATAGTCCATGAAAAACTTAATAATTGGAAATAAGAAATACTTTTTGAAATTCTCCAAGTTTACAGTAGAAAAGTTGCATTTTCAAAGCGATTTATGAAAATGTTTTAAACAGAAAATTATTACGAATGACTTTTTTTTATAGTTGTCCCGTATTTTAATTTTCAAATTATGATCTCATCCTTAACTCACCTTAACTTGTCTTAAATAAAGATGTCCTTTTTTGAAATTTTAAATTTGTGCAGTAGTAAAGCAATAAACAGTCTATATAAGGTACATATTATATTTAATTCCCTGGTCTTACCTATTTAAGTTCAGTGATGGTTTGACTACCTTATCAGCGAGGGTGATTGTTAGTGCCACATAATCTAATATAATCTGTTAATTCTAGGAATATCCTACTATATTATTATGAGTTTCACAACTGTTTTAGTATTTCTAAACAGTTGCGGAAACACATTTACTTATTAGATCCTATTTGTTAATTCATAAACCAAATACCATTCAAATCGTGATTAATTGATACCAAAATTTAAATAATATATTTATTGTGTTAATTTATCCAAGATTTAGTATACAGATTGGTCAAATCTAAAAATTCCTATTAAAATTCGTAATTTTTCCTTGCATTTATTTACAAACTGTGTTCTCATGTATAAAATATGTAATAATAATTAGAATTTAACTGCATAATATTCGTCTTGGCTCAAGTTCTTAAATATTTTTACCACGATTCTGTACACTTGAATTTTTCGCTTCAAAAATTCAAAAAACGACTTTGTTAGTGTGCAACCACTACAACCTAGTTGTATTTAAACCCTTATATTATATACGGTAATACCAATTAACCATTTAATATCATTGAACTTTAATTATAGTTGCTAATTAATCTTCTATTTTAGTGTCAACAATGTTCGGCCTCTTGAAATTACTACCGATTTTCATGGGTTAATTACATACAAATTATGTTTACCCTATCTGATTATCTAACTATACCTTCAATTATTACCGCCATGCCTCGTAAATCATCTTGTTTACGTAAACGAGCATATACAAAGCTCGAAATCGTAAATATCAAGAGCAAATACATCCTTAGCAGAATAGTGATTATTGTGTTTTATTATGGTTAATCTTAAAATATATTAAACAATAGGAACAATAGATGTTGTATGGCATTCATGTTGAAATCCAATATGAGCACACTGACGACTACAACGCGAAATGTAAAAGACAACTTTAAATTGTACTATATGACTTTATGAGTTATCATTAAGTATATAGTTATAATTAATTTTGATATTAATAATACGAGTAATTTTGAATGAAGACTAATTATTATTAAACAATTCACAAAAGTAGTACGAATATAATGGTATAAATCAGAGCTTATAAATGGCAACCAGTTTTTCCCGAAAACCGGTTAAAATCCCATTTTTTGAGAACCGAAAATCCCTTCCCGGTTTTTATTTTTAAATCTAAGAAGCGGTCATCGGTAATCAGTAACCGAAAATTATATTTTAGGGTTTTAAATATACCGGTAATCGGTTTATGTCATTACCGGTAATTGTAACGGACTCGATATCCCATGTTGAAAGTAACAAAAAAAAAACTCTATCCCTTTTCTAAGGTGCAAAAAATAAATCATTATTTATATATTATTATTTCATAAATATTATTTGTTTTTTACATACCTTCATCATTTTTACTTAGTTTTTTTATGTTATAATGCCTATTATTATATTATAATATGGCATTTAATTGGTAATTGGTTTTAATTTAATTTGTATTGGTATATTTTAATAGCAGATCAATGTTATTTATTTTTATTGTTTTCTACTTCCCGTGAATTGTCATATTATGGTATTCTGTGTACTAAAAGTGAAGTATATAAATTGATCAGCTGATTGACTTATTGGCGATTGCTTAAAGCATGGACATATTATATAGGTTAGGTACGTACAAAGTAAATAAATTTACAAGGTATACAATATATACGTTAGTCCATGATTAAAAGAAATAATGAAGTGACAACAGGTACGATTGTGAAAAATCATTGTTTATGACCATTATTTTATAATCATTATGAATTCTTTAAAATTGTGTTATTTTCGATCCCGGCGAAGCTTACTTTATCATAAGATTTTTTTTCTAAATAATTTAATTAATCTAACAAATATTCCGGGATCGGAAAGCAGAAACCAAAAAGTTGATCTGACCAAATAGTCATAAATATTATAAATGTTTGTCAAAAAGCTATTTAAATGGTTTTAAAAAGTTAGAAGCAGCTTAAAACCGTTAACCGGTTATGAGAAGTAGGAAGTAGTTTTTAACCGATAAGTTATGAGCACTTATTTTTTTAAATATTCAAAGAACCATTTATCGATACCTAACTATATATTTAAAAAACCACTAAAAACTGGTTACATGTTCTCAAAATATTTGATGGCCGGTTATCACTATTTTTGGAAACGGTTTTAAGCCCTGATATAAAATAAACATAAAAATATCATTTGAGATGAAGAAAAATATTTAATTAATTTATTAAATGTTCAACGATATTACTTGTTATACATATTTGAAGACTACAGTATAAGGTACTTAAAATATAAGAATTAATATAAGTATCAAGTATTTCCAAGTAATATATTTTCAAAAAATTACCTAGAATACGTTTTAAGTAAATTTTTTTAGTCTGTTCACTTCACTAGTTTAGTATGTATGAAAGTTCCATATCATATTTTCGAGTTCATGATTGCATTTTTAAAAATGTACATACGTAAATTTTTTCTCTTTTGCTTTTTAAAAATAATTATTGTACATTTTAGAAATATTTTATCATAGTCAATAATTAAAAGTTAGAATTAATAATCACTAGTTTTTATTCACAGCTTATATAAAGATGAAATTGTTTTTATGAAGAATATCCATGTGTAAAATATTTTCATACCAACAAATGCACAATATTAACAATTAAGAATCTTCTCAAAAAAAATGTTGTCATCAATAATTTAATGCTGAAAATATCCAATATATATATATATATATATATATCACCTTTAAAATTCACCGATAATAAAATATGTATAGGACGTAGGTATCTAATCTAAAATAGGTACATTCTCAGATCCAAAATTAATATTTTTATAAAATTAAAAATAACGTGATAAATATTTAATAAATATAAGGATATAAAGCAATATGTACTATCTACTTTACTTATTCTATAGAATAGTGCACACAAGTAAATTGTAATAAATTATGTAAACCCATATAATTTTTTGAAAATTTATTTCAAAACATATACGTTTTCCCCAATACATTTATATATAGATATACATATTATATAGTTAACTGAAAACTTGCGCTTACATACTAATTTTCTCGCGAATATTTTATTTATGAATTGGAAAAAAAACCACGTGTTGAAAGTTTATATTAAAATAATTGTTCCAAAATAAAACAATTTCCCCTTTAATTTTCTTACTATATAGTTTTATGATTTGATACTTGCAATGTGTATAGGATAGCTATTAATTTGCGAGCTTAGTATAAAAATATCCCTTGTTATTTTTTAAAAATTGTTAAAACCTTAATAGAGTCATTTTAAAGTTTGAATATTTATATATTTTTTTCCAACTATTCTAATGAAACAAAATTGATACCACATTATCTTAGATAAAATTTCCCTTTTTAAACAGTATATCTATTCTAGAATAAAATATATAACCCGATTAATTTTATTTTATTAATATAAAATCATAAAGTAGATAGAAGATTTCATACCAACAATGGTCCAACTACCGTTAGATAAAACTTTTTTTATGACAATGTACTAGATGGAACGGTTTTAATACCCCCGCAGGTGTATATTTGATCAAATATAATTATAATATATATAATATTATTATTATGAATATTATATATTATATTATAATATTATAGTAATATTGTTATTATTGTTGGTATGATTTAATTCAATCTAATGCAAGTGAAATGCTTCAGTAGATAACTGAAATTGTATTTGTTATAAGATTTTATTTCCGTGTAACTTATACAATAATGCAGTTTGGGTTTAATTTTTTTAGTGCAAAAATGAATCTTTCTCTTTTGTTGCAATTAACGTGAAAATTTGAATTTTTTCAAAAAAATATTAAAAAACTTTTTATATTTTTTTCTATTCTGCGATATAAAGTAGTGTGTATGGAGAGTCATAATTAAATTATACTAAATGTAATAATAACTACATTTTTTAGAGAAATATATAAATTATTTTACCACATATAAACACATTATATTGAAATTAAATAAAAATTTTATATTATAGTAATTCATTGCGTGGGTACATATTGAATGAAACAAAAGTTACAATTTATACGTTTTTTTTTCACATATATCGCGGTCACGTAACTGTTCAAAGTATTGATTAAATTAGGCAAGTGGATATATATTATGTCTATAGTTGTTAGTGAAGTCTAGGTTTTTGTTTGCGACAGTTGATTTTGACCAATAACCCTGCTAAAAGGTACCTATACTAGTATATTAAATTAAAATCAAAGCAAGTGCTGCGGTAGTTTGCGGACTTGCCCAATACGAAAAAACTTTGAAGAAACTAAAAAAAATAAAACATGTGCCGGATATTTTTTAACTGGTGAAGCTTTCTTATACTTTTTATTATTCCTACTATAATATACTAGCTACTATATTTTTACTATTATTATTACTAATTATAACTATTGGTTAATAACATAACGAGTTGACAAAAATAAGATATTTTAATACGAAATTTTCAGTATATAAACCCTATACTCAAAGAAAAATTTGTCAAAATTATGTCCAGTCTGTAAATTTTTAAAGTCTGAAGTTCAATCAGTAATTTTTTTAAGAACATCTCCCCTTTTAATAAGTTTTCTTCGGAATGGTCCCGGATGTATTTTTAACATTTATATCTAAATGTAGACTATTTCCTTTTCCTTTTGACTTTTTCTGAATAATGTTTTATAATAATAATTTTATTATTTATATATATATATATATATATAATATTATTATAATAACTAACACTTTATTATTTATAACTGTATTATAACAATATAATTTTAGAAATTTCAGAAATTTGTCGAGATACATGGACAGCACATGAACATCCCATTTATAGGCATGTACCGATTGTTGCTGAATATGCTTTAGCAAAACCTGTGGTTTTTTCTTTTTTAAATACTAAGCTCCGCTCAGAGTCTATTATGTTTTATAATAGACACATTATTTTGACATTTTTAAGAACTTTTATTATTAATCTCTTTATAATATGTACTTTTTTGAAGTCCAAATTTATAATTTGAATAGGCCATCTTTCGATTATTCTTTCAATCTTTTTTTTAATGTATTGTCCTTCCTTTTTTCCTTTTTTATTAAATGTTAATCTCTTTACCATTATTATGTTTTAGTCATAACACCAATTAATGTTTTAAACCTAAAGATTTCGATTTTTTACTGAATATTTATAGTAGTATACACAAACTATTTTGATAAAATTTTGAATACTTTTGAATCGGATTCCATTAATTTAAATTAATTTTTCTCTGTTAACAATTGTTCTAAACATTATATGACGTATGATAATGAATTTTATTCAGAATCGTTTTTAGATAGTGTTTATATAAAATCATTATATATATATATATCGTATATAAATTCAAAATATATACGAGGTTCATTATACCTACAATATTATTATGTGCGATAAACATAATGAATTGCATTGCATTCCCTATTTTTTATTTTGTCTTTAAAATCATGTATTAACATATTTTTACTTTATGTTGAGGGAAAAAATATAATTTTTCCTCTTTCATACTAAAAAAAAGTTGTCATTAGCAATACCTGCAATGAAATTCATTGCACAACTATGGTATCGTCTACATTTTAAACGTTACTTCGTTCGTAGATAGAATGGTGTCACATCGAGTCCAAAATTTGGAACATTTAACGTTATCAAAAATATTGAAAACCTGATGTATACACCAACGACTTTGTAGCAGAAGACTAGAATCTACTATCCATTTTTGTATACTATACCAATTTTAAATATTGATCACTATTTACTAGAGCACTAGTAGTAATTTATTAGGTTTTGATACTTTTTTTTATCTAATTTGTTAAGAACTTCCCTGGCCGCTTTTTCTATAGTACATTAAAGGTCGTTGCACAACCATTCCATCTACTACCGTGAATGTTACTAAACAGTAAACTTGGTTCAGTATTTAATTATAAATAAAATGTATATAGATATATGTATATTGTATAATATATTATGTATTATACTATGTCTGTATTTTATATAAAAAAGTCAAAAAATACTTTTCAAAAAAAGGTAAGAACATTATAATTTTTATAGTAAAAATAATGGTCGTATAGTTGTATATATTTTTATGTTTTATTATTATATGGTTTTCAATTCAACAGTTAGTCAATTTATTTTCATGTTAGCCAATGTGAAAAATAAAAATAAATAGATCCTCTGTGGACAAATTGTTTACTATTTTAACATAACGTATTATATTAAATATTATAATAATATGTTTTGCTATTATAACTATTCATAATATATTTCACATGACTTACCAATGTTTATATTTATATGCCTATAAAAATATTTTGTCTTCAATCAGTCATATTATTTGCACTTCAATACCAAAAAACAAGTAAATTTTAGATGAAACCTGTCAATATTAAACAGTTAAATATTTGTGTTCCCATATGAGTTTATATAAAATGGAAGGCTATTATTTTAATCGTTTTTATTTCGAAGGTATTTATATTTGGTCTCTATATTTATACCTCACCAAGTTAACAATATTGTACTTCCATCAAAGTAAACAAAACCTATTTTATTTGTTTGTACGTAAAATAAAATAATTTCTGCTTGAAACGTATAAACGTATATTCCAAATGTATTTTATATAATTTATTGTTATTGAAATTTTTGAAAGTGACATTGTTTACGAATAAATTACAGGATATAAGACATTTATAAATAAAATATATAGCTCTAAAAATATCACGTATTTTATACAATTTTTAAAATTGAATTTATTAATTAATATTATTTTAATATCTTATACATATCTATTTAAAGAACTATTTAATTTATATAAAAATCTACTGATACAGGACAACAAAATTATACACCTGTTGTCCGCGGTGACATGTATTCTATTTATTATTTTCCCCCAAACTCGCCAGTGATTGATACACAATATTTTTTTATTATCTTAGTTACGTCAGTATTACATGAAACAGACCACATTGAACAATAGTATTGTTATAATACATGGTAATTGGGTATTTTAAAATTGGTTTTCTTAAATTTTTCAAAACGATACAGTGGTTTTATAAGTAGGTGTCTATTTTGGGGCAAACAGTCTTATATTTTCATTTGAAATAGGAAAACATTGATTATAATATAATGGTATATTATGATAATAATAATAACGTACAAAAGTATGTTGGATCTTTTTTTATGTAATTTAATTATAGAATTCGATTTTATAGACAAAATTGAATAACTTTTGAAAGTAGTTTGAATTTATTTTTGCTCATGTGCAAGATTGAACTTTTGAATATTATCCAACAATGTCCAACAATTCGATTAAAGCTCAAAAATAATTTCTAAACATTTTTGGACTGCAAATACAATATAAAATACTTACCAGCAAATATAAAGTCAAATAAATTGTTTAATTTATTCAACAATGTACAAAAATTTAAGTTATATAAATAAAATTATATCAAATGCTCCAATAATTTTTTGCATTGCAAGTATGATTATTAGAATATATCGGGTTCACATATACCAGCAAATATGGGGTCTGATAAATTTTGAAAGTTGCTCAGCAATATCCACCTAAATAATTACCAAAATGAGTTAAATATTGAGTTACATTGATAGCTGCTAAAGATATACTACCTTAAAGTTTACAATATTTGAAAATACTAAGTTACAATAATCCTATCCATAAATCTATTCGGTTCTAAAATTTAATAACCACTAAAGAAATCCTAAAGTAGTAAATTATATTATTTAATTCAATAAATAAAAAAATGAAACCTATTTGGGTAAATATTTAAATATTTACATCTAAAATAGGTATCTGAATTAGTTTTTCAAATGTTTAAAACATAAACAAATACTACAATGATAAATATGACCGGACTTTCAAAGAAAAGTGTGCACAAAGCCTACAACAGTTATAAATTTGAAAACTGCTCTAATTTAAAATAATAATTGAAAATTCAATAGACTATTACAGTCCGTATAAATAAAATTAAATGTCAAATTGAAATAAAATACAATAATTAAACAGGTATAAGTAGATAAACATTGTATACACACTACTCACGTTTCCCCTTTTAATTCTAACTACGTTTTTTTTTTTTTTTTTAACTAACAATACAACTAAAAGATCAAAAAATAAAAAACAACGACCTTTTTTTACTGTTATTTCTTTATTCGACTTTGGTTGCCCCGCACATGGCCTTTGTTAACGTAACAATAACACAACAGACACATTTCCGATAAGACTACCGCCGCAACCTCAAACACTCCCTCCACCCACGCCACCATTAATAGAATATATCTGAGCAAATTAATGTTCTGCAACTCGACTTATCAATATTATATATATATATATATAAGCGAAAAACCAGTGGGAAATCACCACGATAGATCCGTTAACTATAATACCTGTACACAGTGAGTCACGTGCCTGTTTTATACGATACATTTATTATTATCTTCGATGTTTATAATATATTGTATTATTGTAATGAAAAAAAAAAAAAGAAGAATGAAAATCTATAGTAGTTACACATTAACGAACGAATTTATTTCAGTGAGATTTACATCGAACGTATAATTTATTATACACCTTCCGCGTTTATACTAAACGGTTTATTGATCCACGAAGACGTTTGAATAACCATCGGAGTGATGTATGAGGTATTTTTCCGTTATTTAGTTAGATATAAATTGAGAAATTCCGATGTTCGTGATATAGATAGATACGTACTGTATAAGACGTTTGGTACAAGTCAATGATTCCATTTGTATTATAAACACGATTTTATATAACTCGAGCGTAATATAAAAAGATTATAAATCGAAATTTTTCCAAAATCCTGCCTAAGTGTACCTAAGTGTTAATTTTTTATTTAAATTAGACATATATAATAAAATCATACCAAAAATGTTATTAATATTAAATATACAGAGTGTTAAAAAAGTTTGAATAAACACTTTTTCCTCAACTCCTAATTAATATTATTGAATTATAATTTTCGCATAATGTTAGGGGTTTTAATACGCATATTTGGATGTACTATTTAAAACATTCCCCTTCTTATTTTATGGAATATGGGTATCAACTTTTGAATTTGAAATGATAAACCAGCATTATTTTCATACATTGTCGTAAATAAATAAAATATAATAATAATAGAGTTTGAATTTTCAATGTATATCAAATAATATTCAAAATAACTTTATTTTACGAGTAGAAAAGAATAAATACAAATTATAAATTGAAGCTGTGATTAAATATTTTAAACCTAATTAATAAATGTCCTACATCAAAATGTACCCTATTCTTTATTTTCTAAAAAAAAAAAAAAATAATATTAAAACAAATGAATAATATCCCAATATTAATTTTTTAAAATATGCATTGGTTTTGGCATATGATAGTCACTCAATGGAGACGCTATCAAATATCAATGTAGTTATAATATCAAATTTATGATACCTATTTCAATGGTACATATCTGTCACCATTACCACGGTAATAAATAATGATAGGTAGCCTTCAAGTACTGCTACTACTTATACTACTACTATACTATACTAGGTACTATCACAGAATAAAATATTATAATTAATATCTTAGTTCTTGGCAGAAACCAATCAGTTGTTATTTTTATCAGTTGTTAAATATATTATGGTAATAATAAATTATTATTTTATCACATTATCACAAAACTACAAACCATTGGTTAAAAAATGTGAACAAAATAGTAAAATAATGCATATTTTATTCTGTGGTATAACAGTTAATACTATATTGTGATTAATAATACCTAATATATTTTTTTTTTACTTACACTATTGAGACAGAATAATTTACAGGTATAGTGATAATAATAATTGAATAATTAGTTTTGTAGTTCGAGTGTGATTTACATTTAATACATTGGTAGTCAACGTATCGTTTTTCATTTACTGAAATTTTTTACCAAAGCGTTTAAATTCAATACACATTTTTAACCAAGGTTGGAAATTAGGCGTGTATATTTTTAATTAAAATTGTTTTTCTTATATTGCAGTATTAGGTACCTATGAAATATAATAATAATATGTAAGCTATATAGCTATTAGCTAATATAAGCCTATATTGTATTTCTATTATGAAATTAATATAGATCATTAAAATTCTATTACCTACAATTAGATTATTAAATATAAATTTATTATACCAAAAGTAAATTGAAAATAAAGAAAATGTAATAAAATTTGTTAATTTTTACAAGCAATTGTTATAATTTAAAGCTTAATTTGTTACTATGAATATTTCTATTAATCAATAATGTTTGGAAATTATTTGCATTTCTTTAATAATTATAAATATTGAACTGTGTATAATATTTAACAAGTTCTAGAAATCGGTCAGGCTGGCCCTTACTTCGAAACCACTAAGCCCAGATGAAGGTATAATACTAAATTTGTAACTATTCATCCTGCACATATATTCCCAAGGAAACTGACATTTACCTGATTCGTTAAAGATTCATCGTCAATACGGAAATCGCCTTTGCCTTGTTTTTGTGGGTTATTAATATATAAAACACTTTCCTTAAATATGTACAATAAATAATGTATCGGATTATTATGTTTTGCGGAGGATGTGAGATACGCATAACATTAGCAATAAATGATTCTCTTAATTTCAACAAATGTATATTATTCAGCATACGTCATGTTTATTTGGGTAAAACAAGTACCTACGTTAAGCTACGTGAGTTTAATATTATATTTCAGAGGGATAAAAATGTAATTATAGGCGTGAACTTTGGCGTGAATAAATTGGAAATAATCGTGATTGAAATTTGTAAATATTTCACAGCTAGATAGTGTCGACCATTATACGTTTATCGGTTAACAGTCCAAAATTAATTTTCAATATGTTTTCATAGTTTTGTCATTTTATAAGTTAGAACCCTACGGAAATCACTATGTATACTGGGATCCTACATGGTTATTGTATCACAACAATAACTATCAGTAGTGTATTCATTCCATCATCCGTCAATACAGTTAAGATAATATTATAACGCGGTCCTATACGTGACAAAGCAAACGCTCGTATTGTTGAAAACATAGTATACTGTTGTATGTGGTGAGAATACATTTGGAAATTTTGGAAATGTATCAAATTATACGAAAACGCTAAGTTTTACACATAGTTATAACATAAAATCATATTGTTTCTGCCGAGTTAACAATATTCGAACACACTGAACCAAATATATCTGTGATTTCAATAAAACTGTATATTAATTTAATAATATGATTGTTAATATACGTCCAAAAAATTTTTGTTGATTTAGAAATAAAATATTTGTTAATTTAACAGTAAAATACCAAAACGTATTATTGATTTAACAATATATTTTATTAATGTCTTGAGTAAAATTATCCAAATGGATAAAAATTCATTTGAATTAACAAATATTTTGTTAATTTAATTATAAATAGTTTGTGTTTTATTTCATTCTTACTTCTTCGTAGAACAAACGCCCATTTGTTAATCAAAATAATCATTTAAACAGAATTTTTTTTCCAATTTAATAACATATTTTATTATAATAATAAAATATATATTAATTTTACATTTTATTTTTATTAAATTATAACATATATTCTTTGAAATGTACAAAATGAATTTTTTATTTTAAACACATTTTTTATTAATTTAACAATATATTATATACATTAAAATAATAAAAATTGTATTATTTCAACATATATTCGTTTGTTAAAATTTGATTATTACATATTGTTAATTCTAAGAATGATATTTGGTTCAGTGTATGTATCTCTTTTTTATGTGTCAATGATAGGTATAATACCTATGAATTATCCACGTGTGCAAACATCTCTACATCTCTAAGATATCACATAGGTAGTTGTTATATTGAGACATGTGAAGTTGTAATTTAGTGCTTATGTACATCTCTGAAGTGTTACAGGTACGGTTAATATCCCTACCTGTGAAGTTAGTAGTGACTGTATGTGATATCGCAAATTCTATTTCTATTCATCACATTGTACCTTCCATAGGGAGTTGGAAATTTTTTTTTTAATTTTTGGCTCATAGAAATCGCTTAAAGTGCATGAAATGAAAGATTAAAATAAGAAATAGTTGGGAGACAACCGCCGTCTATTGTCTTGCCTGAAGATGTAGGTATCTTGCAATTTTTTTCCAGTTTTTAACAACTTACATACCTACCATGCTTATGCTATACGTAGCATTTAAACAAACGAAATTAATATAACCTATTGGGTAAACTGTAATAATTTCAAACTGTCGTGTAGTCTAGTGGCTTGTTTTCATGCGCGAAGTGCTTGATTTCGAATCTTTTCATACCTATTCTAATACATTTTTTGCACTTTTTTCAACTTTTTTTGTTCATTATATTATATAATAATATCATAGTATTAGTATAATCTACAGTAATTGTCAAGGTATAATTACCAAAGCTCCGCTTTTTTAGAAATAAATGGAATATCATTGCTTTCAAATTCAATATATCCGTTATCATGTTCCTATCCAACGTGCGAAGTGCGTCCCTGCTTTTTTGAAACATAAATATAACGTAAAATAACCTTGATTTGTAATAAATTGGAAAGAAAATAATATTATACGCAACATAGATTTAAAATTTTAAACAATAGTATTACACAATACCTTTTTAATGGCCAAAGGGATTTCCACCTAAGCTGTATTTGGATACTTTTTTTTATTAAAATAGTTATCTATATATTATATACGATCTATTAATAATCATAATTTATAATCAAAATTTATCCATAAAAACATCTAAATATACCTAAACTAAATTGTAATATAAACAAACCATTTAAAAGTAATTATGCTCTTGTTATGTTGTCAAATAATATTCCTACCCAATAATAAATAAAACAAAAAATAGTTCCTAGTAAGCACTTGTATATATATTTTATTAAATTAATATTTCATGAGTCTTTAGTTTTCCACACTTACACTTTTTTCTTTTTAATATATGGCAAAATAATATGAAATACAATACGCACATTTTTAGGTATAATAATATCACAACATATAGTTTCGGTATCTATTTTTATATTTCCGAGAAATAAATCAGGAAACAAAAAAATACTGTGAAAACTGTAGTCTTTTTTTCTATATATTTTCAAAGTTAGTTGTTGTATAATAGTTACTAAAGTTTAGATTTTATAACTCTAAAAGACTAAAAAAAATCGTAAAGTATTGAAAATTCTATTAAAAAAATCATAGAAAATCCGAAAGAAAATCACTAAAAATAATTTTTAAAACTTATAAAAATCTACATAAGTCCTCATTTTTTTTAATGATTTAATTTATTGCTAAAATTTAATTAATACTATGAGTAATACTGGTTATAATTAGTTAAAATTTTATTTAGAATTATTATATTTATGTTATTTTTATGTATAGCTATGTACTTTATAGATATATATAATATACATATGTTTCAAAAGTATAATGTCAAAATTAATTCATAAGATATTTAAATATTTAAAGGTTACAGAATATAATCTTTCAAAAATTTAAGATGCATAGATATAGAACACATTTTGTTAAAATTATTAAAAAATAAAAAGCCAGAAAGCAAAATAAATGTTGGTGTATTTACACTAACAGTATGAATTAATTTATAGCTTTATGTTAGATCTACAGAAAAAAAGCAAATGCCTACAATACCGGAGTTCTAAAAATAACTATTACCTATATCTATTGGTTAAATGGAATATAACTTCAAAATCCTCAAACAAATATCTGACAATCAAAACATGGTATTATAGAATAATAAAAACAAATGTTCCAATACATTTGTGTGCCTGGAAAAGAAACAGAGTATGTACGTTTTTCTTTCATAATATTCCTGTTTGTACAATAGTAAATATTGACTCAGTTAGTAGGAGGTAAAACATTTAGTATATATCATAAATCCATCTATGGTAATAACTCAATAACTGTTGGACAAATATTATTTTTCGATAACAAAATTATTGATTTGTTTTACTTTTGGCGTATGGTTTATGATATAGTTATAGACTATTAAACGGGGATTTTCATATTTATTATCGTCAAACTCAATGGCGATATTTTTTGTAACGAAGGGATATCTGAACACTAAAACCAACGATATGGAAGTAGTACACCAAAATTCCCATAACGTGTATCATTCAGATAAAACTGATTTTCTTTTTTAATCTCTTTTGCATTCAAATGTGCATAAAATAAATATCATCATTGTTATACTCCACTCACCGGTGGTGATGTAAGAGTTCTAACAGCTTCACTAAGATGCTTCAAATTCAAAGATTGTTGTTCAGTTTGCGCTACGTTTGCCCTGGGCGGAGCACCGGAGCTGAATGGGCAAAACATCTCTCCGATTTTATTGATTAAACCTGTAACAACGTAATAATAAAGGTATTAATTTTAAATAATGCATTTTTAAAATTTTACGATAATTTTGAACAATAAATACGATTAAATAATTTCACAATAATATCTAAATTTTCAATGAAAAAAAAAAAAAACGGAAAATTAGGATAAAATGTAAATACAAATGGATATATACTATTATGTATCTTTATATGCACAGAGTTTTGAGAAATGTCAATTCTTTATTGCACGGTTTCTTGAATTTTTGTATTTTTATTATTAATATGATTGACTTATATTTAAGGTGTATAAAAATATACATTTAAAAAAAAAAAATTTTGCATTTAATTTTAACTTCCTGTAGTATGCACATTGTATCCGTATGTGTACATTTTTTATTTATTATAAACAGTACATACTTGAAATTAATGATTTTACACACACACACACAAGTATGAATAGTAAAATAAAATAAATAATAATCATACACAAAAATAATATAGTTTCTGTACTTATATATATTTGTAAAAAAAAATCAAATAATTTCTTAGGTATTTAAACATAAAATCGTCATCAGACGTCATATCCTAAAATATAATTTCATGTATTTATATTTCTTTTACGAAATGAGACATATTTAAATGAAATGAAATTATTGTACAATAAATGCACCCAATTACGATTTAAAAAGAAAGAAAAACAATTTTACAAAAATAATATACAAGACGCGCCGCTAACGCCGTCTTACTGATATGTATTTACATGAATGACAGTTATTTGCACGGTGTGGCATATACCTAATGGATGCTCATATAAAATATATAAATATTAGAAAAAAGCAAAACATTTGTTAATTGTTTTTGACACCGATAACGATTAAATTTTTAGAAATAAAATTGGAAAAATAATACATATATTTATTTGGGAAATATTGTTCGATAACGTCACTATTTACTATCACTATTTACAAATAACCTATTTATAAAGGAATAGTTTGAAATGAATAAAAAGAAAATAAGAAGCTTAATTTAGAAAAATAATTTTACATGTAGTGCCAGAAAGGTGTTTTTTGTGTGGGACATAATATTGTACAATACAATAGGTTGATGTTAGTGAAACCAACCATTATTATTCCAAATACACACTTTATATATTAGTAAGTACTCTTGAATTTATTTGCAAACCATGTACCATAATTTTATTATATAAAAAGTAACCTCCTAAAAAAGAGCTAATATAACTATGTAAAAATGTAAAAAAAAAAAAAATATATGAAAATGCTATTATGTAGTTTGTATGTACTTTAGTTTAAAAAAAAAAAATAACACAACACAAAAATGGTATGTATGCTATTAGTTATAATACGATTTTGACATTAATCTGTCGCGTTCCTGCCGGTCGCCGTTAGTATAGTAATGACCATTGAGTAAAATAGTCAGCTCGATAATATCTAGTTTTCTGGATAAAAAACATTTCGTGAATAATATTGCAAATAATTAGTATCAGAATACTTTCTTAATTGTGCTAAACTACGTTCCAAGTGTAATGACATCTGATGGCGAACTAGTTTTCGTCCGGTGGTTTCGATCTCCACCTAAATCTACCCAGCTCGACATCTCTAACGCTTCACCGGACCAAGTAGTAATTATACATAAACTTTTGTAACGTTTGTTTCACGAACGTTATGTGACTGACCTGTGCAGTACGGATGGGCAATCACGAACCGAGACCTTATTGCGGCTGGAGCACCGTGGATTTTGTTGATATATGAAAGGATAAATTTTGAATAAATAAAATAAATGAATAAGAACTATTATTTATTTATTTTTTTTTAGGGAAATGATGTGTTTTATTTAAAAATGTTCAGGTTTATGTTATCGGTTGTTTTTACACCATTTGATGCCCAGGACAAATTAATACAATTTATCCAACTTGTATGGAAAATTCGAGACGTTACACTTTAATTGGTTAAAATGAAAAAGGTATTTCAATACAAGTACATTTTTACGTGATTTCATCATTTGAAGTTTTCGAAAGCGGTATATTCACTTTTTGAACGTAGGTAATTACTTATTTCTTTTCAATATTAGATAATTTAATGTAAAAATATTTTTCAATTAATTCGTCCAAAAAATAACATAAGATTTCAACTTCTCCGCGTTAAAATAATAATTTATATATAATTTGGTAACTATAATAGCTTACCGATTTTAACTCCTGAATAAACTATAATTGTATGAATTTTACTACGATAAATAAAATTATACTCGATAAATTAACCGAGGTAATCTTATGTTTTGAACTTTTGAGAGATCGTTATTAAGATTAGAAAGTTCATTATATACATTTTACACGTATTATGCTAAAAAAATGGATACCAAATTGTAGATAATTTTCAAATAATACAATCTATAGTTAAATATAGAGACACTGTTACGTCTGAATGTCAATTAGTGAGCAAAAGATAGATATTTCAACCGACTATTTACATACAAAACAAAATAGTATGTTATCGTGCAGGTTTTTTAATTTAGTATAAGATAAACATGGTTTAAGATCGTTAATCAAGATGATGATAAATTTATATAAGGTGAATTTTTAGATCCATGGATTTACGATAAAAGTAATACATTTTTTATTGCTTTTAAAAATGTTCGCAGTAATCAGTAATCTTGTCTATGAATGCTTTAATAGTTTAATAATTTCAATCACAGTAGGTTCATATTTTGTCAATATGTTTAAATTCAAATAATTATAACATAGACAATGTGAGTTGCATTTAGAAAACAAAACTTCAAATTTAAGAAGCCGATCAGTAGTAACTTCGGTCGTTGGGTAAGATACTAATGAGGATATATTGAATTTGAAAGAAATGATAAACCATTTCTTTCCATACAATGATTCTAAGCGATATTTCAGTATATACAACGTAAATATTGCTATTATAATTTTTATGGCTAATAAGAAATACGACGTTAATATACATAGGGATGTAGAAAATATTTTGTCATATTTTGAAATTTTCCAATTTATAAAAATTTTCGTTCTTTTTGGCATTTATAAATATCATATATTTAAAATTACCTATATAGTCAGTAAAAATGACTGGTTTATTTATTATTTTATAAATTACGGTAAATTTTCGTTATATTTTTCTCATAAAAGTAATTTTTTCTTTACGCTTTTAAGAATTACTTCAAAAATCAAAAAATGACCTCTAATGTACCAACTAGAAGAAATTTCCTATCAAAAACCTCTATACTATAAAACTTATACTTTACACCTTCTGTCCAAAAAAATGTTATTATAATGAAAAATACATCATTGTAAAACCAATATATTTCTAGCTA
The DNA here is from genome assembly GCA_025469235.1 of Pemphigus obesinymphae. Classification (NCBI taxonomy): domain Eukaryota; kingdom Metazoa; phylum Arthropoda; class Insecta; order Hemiptera; family Aphididae; genus Pemphigus; species Pemphigus obesinymphae. The sequence continues at coordinate 22,599 of JAIPRL010003022.1, read as the reverse complement.
TACTCGGAATTAAAAATTGTTAGTCAGAAGTTAATTCTTTACTAGCATTTTATAATAGTTTGTTATCTATATGTAGATAATCTAATATGTACATTTTCTATCTATCAATGTATTTTACAGGAGAAATATTTCTCCATGATTTAAACAGTATCAATTTTTATTTATAATCACTCGTGTGTAATTGATTTTATTATGGTTGTAGGTATAATGAATACACAGCTGTCAGGTAAAATTATCAAAATTAATGGTATTATGAACTTATAAACTCGTATGTGTGCATGAAGAAATATCGTTTAGTAATCTCTGGTGGAAAACAGCATAATTAATAATTATCAATGCTATCATGATCATGATTAATTATTAACGATAATAAAATTATCAGATAAAAATAGATATAAGTAATATATGTTATAGTTTTATATTATTTTAGTTTTTAGTTATTAACAAATGTATTCTTAATGGTGACATATGTGATTGGTATACAAATTCCACAACACTCCAACTTTTTAGAGTAAATAATTTAAAAATATTTAATAGTCAATATTCTCAAAGAAAACGAAATTGTATTTCATAAATTTAAACAACAAAAACATTTTAAAAATGAAAATTATAACTACATATAGTCAGTTTATAAAATAGTACTTTTTCATAATAACATTCTTGGTAGATATAATTTTGTACCATCTATTGAAATAAAATAGATAATTTATTGCATTTTTGTTAGATATAATTGTTTACTTCCTTGGAACTCGTTCATAAAATAAAACTTAGACTCAAATTAAGGATAAAAATTTTTATATTTTATTCATCTTTAATTAAATTAAAATATAAGAATGTATTTAAAATATTTATTAAGTATTTTGTATGAGTAAAGTTATGTATTTATATTTAACGTCGTTGAAAAATGGTTTGTGTTTATACATGGTTTTGTATTTATTCGATCGATTTCAATCATTCATTAAACTCAAATAACATATTGATCAATATGGTTTTACATTTCCTACGAGTTTTTATGATATTTTATTTAATTTCGTTATTTTTTTAACATTTAAGTGGGTCTTATGTTATTATCATTTTAATGTGTATCATTAAAGAAACGCTTATTATCGTTATACTTTAATTAAATTAATAACCGTTATATTGATTAAAAAAAGTACCGAAATCCAGAAAAATACGTCTCTAAATTGTCTATATTCTAATAAACCATATTCATTTCTTCGTCAATTTTTTAAAAATGTTTAAGAAAAAACATATATATATATAAATAAATAATAAATATATAAAATATAAAATATTTATAATATTTATAAATATATAAATAATATATATAAATATAATAATATTAAACATATAATTCTTTCGTAATTAAACACTATTATATTATGAACCATACAGCAGATTACTATATTAAAAATCATAATAATAATAAAAATAATAAAAAATAATAATTATATTATAATATAATATAAATAAATAATAGTATGTAGACCTCTAAGAATATAATTTAATAAATTGAAATAATAATAAATTCAATAAATATATATTTTATAAAATCGAATACCTACACAAAAATTATGTATAAACTATTAAACATCGAATCAAAATTTCATTAATTTGCTATTTCAAAAAATATATCTTATGCATATGATCACAATACTATATAATATTTAAATAATTATTCAAAATATTACGTATGAGTGGATCACCAAAGATTCTTAATAGAATGCAATTATATATATTTTTTTAATTGCAATTATTATTACATTATAATAATATAAAACCATATAATTATAATATAATTCCATAGGAAAATTATGATTGATATAAGGCATTTTTAAAAACTTGAATTTCTGAAAAGTACAACATATATTATATAATTATATTAAAGTTCATTTGGCTAAATTAATTTAATTTAAAAACACCAAATGTTTATAAATTCAAAACACATTTCCTGGCCGTATTCCAAAGAAATTGAGCATTTTTTTTTTAGTTATAAAACATTTTAAAAGTTATTTATGGAAATAATTATAAAAATTATGTTTTAATATAAAATAATATTATCTTTATACCATTTATTTTCAGTTATATATATATATAACTTTATAACTTATATATTTTAATTTATTTTCATACAATAATTTTTTAATATCTTTTTTCAATATAATTATTCTACTAATTTTATTTAAATATTATCGGTCAATAATGGAACTCAAATTATTTCAATGTCCTTTATAAGTATTATATATAATATATAATTTATAAGTATATAATACGAGTAGATATAATAAAAATATGTGAATAAATTCAGCTGACATAAAAGTTAAGCATTTTTTCAGACCGATTATCTATAATATTTATATAACATAAATTAAATTTTAAATAGAATTGGGTCAGTAGGAGATGAAAGCACTTCGATCGTTAGGTAGGATACTGGCAGTGGATATATTGAATTTGAAAACAATGATATATACTTTCTTTCTAAAAAAAAAATGACAGAAGATTGTTGAAAAAACTCTAGATGATACTAATAATATATAATATTATGATAATAGTACATAATATAATGAACAAAAAAATGGCAAAAAGTTATTTGGATGTACAGGAATTCTAATCGAGGAACCCACGCATTAAAACACCATTGACTGCTACTGGACTATATAAAACTGATGAAATATAAAATTAAAATAAACTTTTTGATCAAAAAATACATATTCAAAAAACAGAAAAAAAAATTCTACTGTAAAGTACTAAAGTTGTACCTATTATGAACTAATATCTCAAAAATGAATAGACCAAAAATGGGTTAAAATTTTCAAAAATTGTATGCTTTCATTATATACTTACATACGTTTTTTGTGAAAATTTCTAGTTTATAGATGTATTATTTCCCCGAAATTTGAACATATTTTATACTAAAATAATACATATTTTTGAAAAAAAATTAAAAAACTTTCAAAAAATTGTATATCAGCTGATTTTTAAATTTTTTTGTGTATAGAATCACGTAATTCTAATATTGTATTACATTTTTAGGTCTTAAAACCCAAAATTAAGACTATTATGAATTCATTTTTTAAAATTGAACATTGCTATAAATAGCGCAAAATTGGGATAAAATGTTCAACAAATGTTTGCCTTCATAATGTGCTAATATATGAATTTGATGAAAATCTCAAGTTTATAGATACATTACTTCCCTAAAGTTTAAACAAATTTCATACTGAAATTTAAAAAAAATGAGATAGGTACTTATTCCAAAAAAATTAAATAAATAGCTATTAAATAATATTGTACATACTGATTTTTTTAATTTTTTGTATATAGCTAGAACGGTGTAAATTTAACATTTTATTACAAATTCAAGTTTTAAAAACTAAAATTAAGCATATTATGAATTAAATGTTCGAAATTCGTCTATTACTATAAATAGACTAAAAAAAAAATTTTGAAAATTTTTTATAATTAAATTTTACGTATATACGTTTTGGTGAAATTGTCAAACCATTCATGTTTTTGGAGTTATGAAGAATTTTTAACCACAATCGTGTATACCAATTTTTATGATAACTTTTTGATGAATTAAAAAAAATCGAAAAATTACCTAGTACCAACTAGATGTAATTTGCCACAAGAAATTAGTGCTATATATATATATATATATATGAATATGATGATCGGAGCACTTATTCTTTCAGAATTTTATAGTCCAAGAAAAAAAAATACTTTCATCGTAAAATCAATATATTCCAGGCTTCGCTCATAATCTAAAAATGTAAATAATACAATATGTTATTAATAAAATATAATGTACAAAAAGTGAGAAAATTCTTATTATGACTGGAGTTTTTTTCTATAGGCAATACTTAGAGAACTGACTTTATTGTAATTACAGCTTTTTATCCAACATTATAATAAAACAAATAAATATAATTAATAATTATTTACTAATAATTGTTTATAAATGTATGAAAAATAAATATAACATTTTATTTTTATTTTAATAAAGTCCGTCCCCAAACAATATTTAATTGAGACAAGAACTGCACAATATTACGCTTGAAGTTGTATATTTAAAGATCAATTTTAAAATGGACTTTTCGTAAAATGGTTAAGGTGTACAAATTTTATCTATTAACTTATACATAATATTCCATCTACCAAAAATCTGTCGGGTATCAGAATATTCTCTGTTCGGTGAAACCAGAAATTAGGAAAGTGGAACGCCGACATCAATAATTAACATTACAATGGAATTAACATTATGTTTCCTGAAATCAGCTTATATATTATAACAATGAAATTCTACATCAGCCCACTCATTTCTCATATTATGCACGTTATATGCGGCAGCATTAGGGGTTCTAAAAGTCTAAATTTACCTAAACGTTCCACACCAAATAGCTATTAGAAATCTCTATGATTAAAATCACTCCCGTTCCCTTCTAAGATAACCTATAGTTGATATTTTGACTAAAATGCTATGCAATATTCGTAATATAAGTTATAAAAATAAAATAGTATATCAGGTATTATAATTAAATCATAAATAAAAATTAAAATACTTAAATTATTTAAATAACAAACATAGGTGTAGCAAAATGTTAGCGATAGCTCATAATAAGATAAATCAGAACAGATAATACTAAACTAAAAACGTGAAATACATATAATATATGAATTACATTCAAAAAATATAAACCACTATGTAAACTACCATTTAATGTCCGAATAATGTAAAAATAAAGAAATCGAGTAACGACACTAATGGCTATATACAAAGAGACAATAGAATAAATTATTAAGGTTATGTAAATTAAATAATGTTAATTGACTTTATATTCTAAGTGGAAAAAGGAAGGTATATTGGTTTTTCAATGATATTTTTTTTCTGTATACAACTTTTTGACAAAAAGATATGAGCCAATCCATTTTGCATTAAAAAAATTGCATCTAGTTGGTACTTTAGAGGTTGTTTTTTAATTTTCTTAATAATTGGTAAACTGCCAAAAAATTATAAAAAAAACAGCAAAAATATGTTTTCACCAAATCGAGATTTTTTATTTATTCATTTCAAAACTGATGGAACAAAATTTTCTAAGTATTCACTGAATATGTAACTGTATACTTTATTTATATAAATTAATTTTAAAATATATATTTTTTTAACTAATATAGTTTTTAGGTATTTAAGTCATAAACGGCGTAATTTTTGAGTATTAAAACGTGAAAATGGAACACAGTGATAATTGTACATTTCTTTAATTATATTTTAAAAATCTTGAAAATCGATAGTCAACAATTTTTTTTACAACTATTTTAATTTATGATTATAATTATGCACCTCTCACTGTATTACAGAACTCTAAAAAAAGCCAGTAGGTATAGTCAATATTTTTTGTTATGGCCATTAGAGTTTTTGTTTAATGTAATGCAATATATATTTTATATTTAATATAACGTTAGTCGGTCCCTACATAAATCGACGGTACAAAATAATAACTGATTGTTTTAATAATAATTATTGTTTTTTTCATTTCACGCATGTCCCATGTTAACTTTGTAGGTACCTATGAACTTTTTGCTTTTTCTAGCCATATTTTATTTAAAATTAAAAGGCGGGAACAAAATATATTATTGAAATTTGGGCATATCACATGAATAATTGACAGATATTACATTGATTACATATTATATTTTATATTATACTCATTGCTCAATATAATTGTTTATACCTACTCAGAATATGTAATTAAAGGCTATAAGTTATAGTTACCGATTATAATATATAAAGTATAAAGTTGACTAAGTACCTATATAAGAGTGATAATTAGAATAGTACCCACAGTACCTAAAATGCATCAAAATATCATTTTGCATCATAACCACGGTCATATGTTATAGAATGGTTAATCAAAATATTATATTAGGGTACCTATAGATTCTAATGTTTTTATTTAAATTGTTATTTACTGTAAAGTTATACATTTATATTATAATTGAAATGACTTATTAATATTAAATTATATTGTTTTTTTTTTAAGTAATACATTATGAGTGTCAAATAAATTTTGAAATATTTAATTCATGTCAAAAAGTTTTCAGATTTAAAATCATCCATACAGCTAATCTACATCTAACATATAAATGTTAACTTTCAAAAACTACATGAATAGGTAGTTAGTATATGTACACTATACAATTTGTAATATACATTGTTACATCAATTTGGAAAAGTTTTACCTAAGCCAGTCTTCAACCAAATATTTAAATGACCTACCTACTTATTTTATGAAAAAAAAATATAATAATTTATATAAATTATCTGATAATGTACTAATATATATAAAAATAGTAAATTATTTCATATTACATTTTTATAATAGATTTATTAATTTATTTTCTTTTGTCTTTTTATATTAGATATTATATTCATTCATAATCTTGTTATGTATCTGTTACTATTCTACTAAAATGTAATTTAAAATGTAATTAGTTAATTTATTTCAAAATCTATATTTGTTATCTATCTATGTTACATATATTCATATACAGCTATAACATAATCATGTTCATTTTTATAAATTTATTAAATAGAACTTCGATCAGAATCGTTTATTTTCGATTGCAATGATTGATCATTGTTTTTAAATTAAATTTATCCACCATCAGTATTCTACCAGACATATAAAGTACTACCAGCTCTATTTTAGTACTTCGACGACTTACTAATAGTATTTTTTTAAATAATACCTACTAAAACATTTATTTGTGTAACGGAAAATAAAAATAAAATATTATTCATGTAGTAAGTGAATGAAAAACATTATTCAAGGTGATTAAAACATATATACAATTTAGAAGTATATATGTAAATCACGTATTACTTGTTTTCTCTTACATTTGACATGGTATTCGTCATTTTAATGCTTATAAAAATAATTTTCTGGTTCTCAGCATGTTATATTTACGACAGAAAGCAGCGTATATTTTTTTCGTCATTTTTGTTCATCTCACAAACCACTCTGTTCTATTTTTACGTTACTTGGTAAGTGCTCAAAAATAGTTTGAAATATTTTGAAATATCAAAATAGAGCAAAGTGCTTAGCAGGATGAATAAAAATACGAAAAGTTATATGCGACATTCTGCCTTAAAATATTTTACTGCTACAATTATTCTAGGACGGCGCTACGTGTAGGCAAAACTGGTACATAACCGCACAAGGTACACAATATTATATTAATATTTTAATTATTTCATATAAGCTAACATGCTTTAAATTGATAATAAAATAATAAATCTTAATGCAAATTTTTATTGGAAACTTTTAACTGCGACAATTAAATTTGATAAACTTTTTTTTTCCTATATCAATAAATAATTCTTTAGAAAAATTATCATTATATAATATACTATCTTAAAATCAACACCTACTAGGTACTACTCCCTATAAGTTCAAATCCTTTTGAGTGTGACAGCTTGTAATTTTAAATTATTTTTTTTTTTAAAATAGCTTTTTTGTACCTTGATAATATACTTTATTGATATCCATAATAGTCTATTTTAGAAGATATTTGGTAGATAAAATTAAAAACTATTAATTTTATAAATATCCCGCCTAGAGTTAAAAAAATAACCTTCGATTTTTTAAAGATAGTAGTACTTCACCTCTAGAGTGATTCCGATCAGTAGATTGAAATATATGTGAGCAATATTTATTGATATCAAAAATGTATCTAATTTATTATTTTTGAATTTTTAAAAGAACATGAATTTGACTTTAATTTTGAAAAATACAATAAAAAATGTATATGTATTGTTTATATTATACAATAAGATATATTTTATGTGTGTGTAACTTAATCGCTATTTGAACTGCATATAGTTCCAGAGTTTGGTGGTGTAATTTGCATGATTTATGTGTCTGGCAGAATATCGTTCCGGTCCAATGGAATGCGGGTGGTGGTGGGCGGACGTAACACATGCGCGCGTGCCGATCGAAACGAGCTAACGATAATTATTCTAAATTAAATTGTAATACTTGGAGAACAGAAAATTACTTGAAATTTAACACATTGTACAGTGATTTTTCTTACTTACATTACTCATATAAATAAATAATAAACATAGATTGAAAAAGTTAAAAAAAAAAAAAATGAATAAGTAAATAAGAAATTGATTATCGAAAATCAAAATAGAAAAAACCTCAACGAAGAAGTATAAAAACAAAATTGAAAATACTAAAATATTGAAAATCTATAAACAAAGTTAAGAACGATTTTTTTCATAACTACCCTAAATACATAGATTTGTAAAATTTATAAAATCATGTTCATCTTTTAAATATTATTTCTAGTTTACATTATATGTAATCAATTGTAAGATTCAAGAATAATTAAATAATTATAATAATTAAGAATTATTCTTAAATTACCGGAAAAGTCATTGAATTTTAACGAAAAGGATCCATTATCTCGAGGTTTTAATATTCCAGGAAAAAAGTTGTAAGGTTTTAACATTCATATAGCTTTTTTAATTTATCCTATTGAAACGAAATTAGTAAAAAAATATAGAAGTTCCACTTGTTCAGACAGTACAAACTATTATTTATATTTTAAGATATTGGTGTTGGTATTACTTGTAGAATTATTTATATAAAAATAAAAACCCAATTTCTACAAAATAATTTGTTTTTATTTCTACAAATAGGTATTTCGAAAACAATGTTTTAATCTTCACTGTTAAATAATTACTTTTAAGTTGTTATATTAGTGTAGTTGTTTAACACCGAAGATGAAAACATTGTTTTTAAAATACGTATTTGTTGAAATAAAAACAAATTATTTTGTAGAAATTGGGTTTTTATTTTTATATGACTTATAAGAATTAATTAATTATTTACAATATTATAAATAAACAAAAAATTTAATTATTAAAAAGTTCCATATATACGGGTATATAGAACCTATTTCATACTAAAACAAATATAATAAAAACGTTATATTGAACCCTAACATCATCTTGTATGATTTTCATCACATAGAGCTTTTTTATACTCGCACACATTTTGAGTATGATTCCAGTTAATTAGTAGTTCTATCTAATATACATAAAATTAATCAGTTACCTACTGAATTTTCATTAGATATAATTATTTACTTTTTAGTTTTTCGTAATAATTGATTAATTTTTTTTTTTTTGTGCTGAGTTACTTATAGAATTATTTATATAAATTTATTAATTGAATAAAATGTACTTAGAAATACAACTTTAACAATGTAATAGTACGAACTATTAATTATATTTATTAATTAATTATTTACAATATTATAAATAATAAAAAATTGTATATATTAAAAAGTTAATAAGGTTTTGAACTGAATTAGAACTGGTTCAATATAATTAAACCTGAATTAAAACCTTAGAAAAATTCTCAAACCAGTAATTGTTCAAGAGGTGGTGGTGGTGTGTTATATTATATACTATTCTCGTATCTTACCATTGTCTCCTAGTCCATTGAATATTTATTTGTTATAATTAAAATTAATTTTGATTAATTTATCTTAGGTAATGTTTATTTCTCACCCCGTTCACATATTAATTTATACAATGAACACTTTAATATAATAAAATATTTATTAATTTCTTACACTTATGCACAAAATTTAATCTTAGTAGGTGATTATAACATACCAAAATTACAATAGATATTAACTTCCTCTAGTGTTTACCAAATAATTTAAACTTAAATCAATTTTTATTGTATTTTCTGTCTAAAATCTTTTAAATCTATCTCAATTAAATACTATTCTAAATAACAATAACACTATAGTATATATATCATTAGTTTTATTTAATACTAGAATTAGTTTTATCTAATACAGACAAATCACAGTTTCTCAAATTACGTCTTCTTTAGTCCCCCTACAATTTATTTCATCCCGTCTTACTTAATAGCTATTAAAATAAATAATTAACCTATTTAGTTTAATTTATGCACTTGTAATTTTTATACTTGTAATTACTCAGTTATCGTGATATACTTGTATGATAAATTGGCTAAAAATGTTTGAATATGTAGATATAAATGATGTCATAAATTTGTTTTATTCTATTCTCTATAAAACTATTGATTTATTTGTACCCCAAAAAAAAAATCTAATCTTGTCAAAAATACACTTTATAGTTTGGTTTAGATTTAAAAAATCTTATATTCAAAAAAAAAAATTGCACATAAAATATATATTAATATTTAATTTTCTAATTTAAAATCTCAATGTAAAACTCTCTTTAAATTTAATAATATAGACAACTTAAAAAACATTCAGAAATAATTAAATCGTCAAACTTTTAAACTTTGGAAATTTATTAATGATAAACGCAAAAAAAAAATTTTAACTGACTGTATGTATTTAGATAACAATAATTTTAATACCCCAAATTCTACTATCGAAATTTTTGCTCAAAATTTTTCTTCTGGATATAAACATTATAATAATTTTATTATTGACCTTAATTCAGTTACTCCTAAAAATATCTTGCAATTGTCTTTATATTCATGTAAAATTAGTTTAATCAAAATCTTTAATGCTATAAATGACCTTTTAAATGTAGTCCTGGTTCTAACTTAATAGCTCGTCAGTTTTTTATCAATATATTTATGTTTTCTCCTCTTCACTGGTTTATATTTTCAATTTATCATTATCCAGTTGTATTTTCCCTGATATATGGAAATACGTATTATGCGTCCTATTCCTGAAAATTCTACTGACATAGCTAATATTTCGAATTACAGGCTTATTTCTTTACTTTAAATAGCACCAAAAATACTTGAATTTATTTTATCCGATAAGATAACTTCAGAACTAAAAAAAATTATTGTCAACACGGATTTAGACCATCTAAGTCAACCACTACATACTTATTAACACTTTAACATTCCATAGTTGATGCTTTTTTAGACAGTTCACATGTTTACGTTATTTATATTGATTTTCCTAATACTTGATAAAGTAAATCACAAGATTCTTATACATAAATTAAATTAAATCGGTGTATTACGTTCACTTTTACAATGGATTTAGTCATACATCTCTCAGCGTTCTCAAATTGTTGTATATAAAGGATTTTGGTCTAAATCAATATTAGTTTCTTCTTGAGTAACTCAAGTTTCTCACTTACCCTAATTCTATTTCTAATATATATTAATGACATACATTTTCAAAACAGCTCTAAACTAATGTTTGCAGATGATATTAAACAACTTTATCGAGTAGTAAATTCTTATAAAGATGCAATTTTATTACAATCTAATTAAAATTTCCTTTTTAAATTTACAGTAATAATTAAATTACACTTAGTATTCAAAAATGTAAAGATCTGACTTTCTCAAGATTGTATTTTTGTACATTCTTTGACTATAATATTAATGGAGAAATTCTACGTAGAATTTCAAACGTTATTAAAAATCTTGGTGTACTTTATAAACCTAAACTTACATTTAATGCTAATTTTCACTTCATTAAAATAAAGTCCTAAAACTGTTATGATTTTTATATCGAACCTGTGTTGACTTCACTGATAAGAATGTTTTTATTTCAATTTATTGTTCGTTAGTGTGCTCTATATCAGATTATCTAGTCACCTTACAATATTAGTTTGAAAACTGCACTAGAAAAAGTTCAGCAAAATTCTTATGTTTTCTAGCTTTTTAATGTAATATACCTAGAACCCACTCATCGTACAATCCTTTACTTACTTATCTAAATATTGAATTTTTAAAGCAATACAGAATCAGACTTAATTTATATTATGTTTACAAGTTATTAAATCGATATATTTACAATCCTAACTTCTTTAGCCGTCTAGCTTTCCAATCTTCCTCTACTCGCACCTGATCAACGAAACTATTTTATTTAAAATCAAACTACTAACTATGCCACTCACACACAATTGTTAAGAATTATTTATTATTTATCCATTCGGATAAATTTAATTTCTTTTATTTAAAAATCATGTTTCTATAAATCAGGGCTTAAAACCGCTTCCGAAAATAGCGATAACCGCCTCCGTTAAAAGCCGAAAAATTTGAGAACCCATAACCGATATTAAGTTGTTTTATAAATACATAGATATCGATAAACGGTTTTTTGGATATTTAAAAACTAGGTGGTTACCACTTATCGCAGTTAAAAACCCCCTCTTAATTTTTGTTGTATCCGATTCTCGGTTTAAAATCGCTTCCTATACTTCTCATAACCGGTTACCGGTTTTAAGCCGATTCTAACTTTTTAAAACAGTTATTTACAATTTAAATAGCCTTTTGACAAACATTATAATATTTATGACTGTTCGTCGTTCAACTTTTTGTCTCTGCTTACCGCTCCCGGGATATTTGTTAGATTAGTAAAAAAAAAAATCCTATGATAAAGTAAGCTTCATTGCGATCGCAAATAACAAGTTATAAAGAATTTATAATAATTATAAAATAATGGTCATAAACAATGATTTCTTTACAATCGTGAATGCTGTCACTAATATTTCTTTTAATCACGAACTAACATATATAAGTACCTCGTATAATCCATATATTTTGTACGTACTTAACCTATATAATATGTCCATGCTTTAAACAATCACCAATGGGTCGATCAGCTGGTTAATTTATATACTTTTCATTTAGTACACAGAATACAATAATATGACAATTCACGGGAAGTATAAAACAAAAACAATAAATAACATTGACAGTTATTTTAACATTTTTGTTACCTAAAATTTAATTTTATAAAACCAGCTATAAACAGTAGTGACAACTGATGACCCAAGATCATACAATATGTATATATTATATATACAGCTATTACCTACTATTAAAATATACCCATATAATTAAACGTCATATTTTAATACAATAATAGGTATTATAAAATAAAGATTAAACTGTTATAAATAAAAATACTAAGTAAAAATAATGAAAGCATGATAAATAAAACTAATATTGTATATATATATATATATATAAATATAAATATATATATAAATATAAATTAAATTAAATTAAATTTAAATTTATATATATATATATATATACATATACATAAATAAATATTGATTTTTTTTTTGTTACTTACAGCATGGGTTATCGGTTCCGTTACAATTACAAGTAAAGAAATAAATAATTACCGGTAAATTTTTACACCACAAAATATAATTTTCGGTTACCAATTGCCAATGACCGCTTCTTAAATTTAAAAATAAAAACCGGGAAGTGGTTTTCGGTTCTCAAAAAAGAGGGTTGTAACTCATTTTCGAGATAAACCGGTTATCAATTTTAAGCCCTACTATAAATCTAAATTCTATGATTTTAATTATGTGTGTGCAGATATAAAACGTTTCTAAAAAATATTGTCCAAAAACAAAAAAAAACAATAAACGTAATTACTATATTGAATTTTTAAACGGTTAAAATTAAAAATATGTCTTCCCTGAAAACTAAAGAAAATATTTAATGTTTAAAATATTAATGTATAATCAATTTTTTTCATCTTAAATCAGAAATATATTGTAGAATGTTTTACTCAATCTGTAATATTTATTTTTCGAGATTTTGGTTTATTTGTCGTATTCTCGTTTAAAGTGTACCGGAAGAATTTGTAAAGAAATTCAAATATTCATAACAAAACAACATTTTATAGATGGGGAAACTGAGATTACAAGAAAATTATAATAGATGGTATTGAGGAGTATAAACAACAAAATTCTTGAGTATTAAATGTTTCGTCTACCTGAAATTTTAATTGTCAAACATTTTTATATAATAAAATTAGCATTATTTGGAAGTCTAATAAAATATTTTAAACGTTTTTTAAACGAATCTTCACAAGGTTGATATTCGTCATTACCTATATATTTATAAATTCATTTTATAAATAAGTGTGTAATACCTTAAACGATCGCGTATTATTAACGAAAATAGTAAAAAATATTTGGGTATATGTTAATATTTATTGATACTAAATTATTAAACGTCATTAATAAAAATTGTAAGTGAAAAATAGAACCCTGAATCCATATCTTTCTATTATCAACGTTTAATTCACAAAAAAATTAAAAGGGTACACTAAAATGCATCTACATATACGTACTCTGTTCTCCTATTATATCTATTGCCCTTTCTCCCGCCACTATATAAAGTGTTATAACTATTTTTTCTAAGTTGATATACTCATAATTGACATTTTTTTTATTTTTTCATGTAATTTTCCAATTACTGAAACTCCACTTACTTCTTTTACTACGAAATGCATTTGACAAAGATTTATGAATACAAACAATTAAATAAATAGCACAGGCTAACCACTTGAGATTTAACGAAAACCCTAGAACCCACTGTGTATCCATCATTTTATACAGCAATTCATATTTTACACACTACCCAACGACTCTTAATGTACTCGTATCTCTCTCACTTTAAATCTGTTCGTTTAAATTGAAAAATGCAAAAATGCATGTGATTAAATAGCAAATTGTCTCAACAATTTTTTATCAGTTACTATGACGTTCAAAATTTAATTTTTTTTTAAATCAACATGATAAGAAATTCATTTGTAATCGTATTTCAATACTTATATTTTATGTTATTCGAATAAATATTTACAAAAATTGTACTTAAATTTCTATTAGGTAAGTAGTTATTTTAATAATGAACTATTGAAATAATATAATTTATATTATACAAGTATTTCAGATATCTAGTTTACTAATAAATTATTCTTAAAATGTAAATGCGATGTTCATTATATTCATACCTACTCTAAAATATCTATGGAAAAAAAAATTGAAAGTAAGATATCAAAATACTTAAAATACCCAAAATACTCGTAAATAAATAATATATTAACATATTATTATATATCAAGAAAATACAAAAAATATATAATAATAATTTATAATATATAATACTCGATAAATTATTTAATCATCTTATTAAACTACTAAAAATATTGACATAAGGTTTAAGAAACATTTGGATTTAAAATTATTAAAGTTAAATAAATGCTAATATTGTTATTTTTATTTATAAAACTATTACTTGTTATTAATAATATTGATACTTAATAAATATATGAATATGTTATTATATACCTATTATAGGTTATTAATTTATTATAATATTTTTCCAATATTTTAACTAATTTTTACGAATATAACATATATTTTTGACTAGGTATTTTAATATATTGAATTTGTATATTTATTATTTTCTGGTCTTTCTCTTATGGATAATATGGATATTTGAAACTTGATATTTTGCCTCTGATATTTTTTATCCGAATAACTTTATCTGCAACTGAACTTCAAATTGTTGTTAAAGTCCTTTAAAATACTAGGTCTTTAATATTATGATGTAAAATGTACGTGAAATGTTTTTTTTTTTTTTGTGTTGTACTATATTATAACAAACCGCATATTATAGTAACAGTTAATCCACAGGTGTGCCTTTAAAGTCATTTATGTTAATATGTATTATAAAATACTAATTATATTTAATCTATGTTAATATAGTGATAATGATAATGTTCTAAGCGTGATATATTATATCAAAAGGCAAACTTGTTAAATCATTATACAGATTTTAAGTTCAGTTTGCATCATCAGAATAAAATTAAAATAACCCTTATAAATTCCGTTAAAAATAAATTTAGACGCATTAAGCATAGCTTATTGTTTTATTAGCTATCGTACAGATTCTAAATTTAAATTCAATTCCAAAAATTAGAAAATTTTACTATGGTAATGTGTCGTGTTTTTATATAGCGAATCATTAAAACTATTTTTATATTTATAGATATAGATTAAATTGCAATGTTTCATATATAATAATTATATATATATATTTCTTTTTTAAATAAATATCGAGATAAGGCAATATAATAAAAAACAAATGATACAGGATACTTGTAAACTACCTACATTTAAAAATTTTAATTGTTAAATTTGTATTTTTTGTTTAAATAATATCATCAACATTTTTTATACCCCATAAAGGTTTACTGAACGAATGTACGATATCTTCTAAAATTAACTACTTTCCGCATTCACTGCACGTTTTCTACCACCGTATATTACTCGTTAGTCAATATTTGGTATGACAGATTTCGTGTAACGTTTTATACGAGGAACGTACAAAAAAAAAATAAGAACAAACGCATAAAGGCAGTATATCTATCTAATATTAATATTAGGTATAGTATTGGTGTTGAATTAATTAAATTGTGACAGAAAATCGTGTAAGTAACCCGTTTTATTAATTATAAAAACTAAACAAAAATGTGATTTATTTTTCAATTATATTTTTCTCCTGTAATTAAAATATATTTATAATCGCAAGCCGAAATTTATTCTTTTTTTTTTCTGCAATGGAAAATGCAATATGGAATATATTGTTTCCTTCTGTAGTACATATACCTATATATAAAAATCAAATGTGGTCTAGTATAAATTTAAGATAATTTCATTAAATACTGTTTTTTCTTACTCTATAAATAAAAACTTGTAGAATATGAAAACATTGGATAAATTAAAACATTACACGTTTTTCGAACAGAAAATACGAGTTTCCTCGAACAATAAATAAGTTTTGATATTTTTATAGCATTATATTTTTTTCTAATAAATACTGTTTTTAATTAGAAAAATTTCTGTTTAAGACAACATACTTTAAGTTCAGTACAATTTTTATATTATATTAGATATCAGGTATCTGTTTTAAAAGTTTTACTGAAAAACGTGATACTTTATAGATAACATCGTGAACTAATAATATAAACTACAGCATAACGTTAGAAAGTACATAGGCAAAAATAAATAATATACAAAGTATAGAATTATTTTTGAGACCAATATTTATATAAATTGTCGGAGATATGATCTACGTTTCATCACCATAAACATATTTTATAAAATGTCACAATATATTGTCATAATATCAATGGCTTCCAGCCTATTTGGTGTAAACAATATATTTCAATATCGATTTTTTACTTATAGGCAGTATTATGACGCCAAAAATATATTTATGTACCTATAATATATCTAAAGTGATTAATTTCAAAATATTTTATTAATATGCAGACGCTACTGACCCACTGGGATACAGGGAGAATCTCGATAAAGCCCTCTTGAAATTTTTTGATCTATTTTAAATCTAGGTTCAACTTTTTCCTACCTAGCCACCCTTTTATAGGTACCTTTTTCGTGAAAGGGGCAAAGCAGGTGCGTACTTATACAAGAGGACATTTGTCAGGGACGTTATACCAAAGGCGCAATTAAAATGATTTGATGGAAAATTATTACACGAATGAATTTTTTTTTTTCCTTATTTGCCGTCTTCAAAACGATTTCTCAATTATTTCTCGATAGAGAAATTGGATCCAGTATGCGTCTTTCAATTTATATATATATAATATATCAGAACAACTGACTAAGCGATTATAGTAATATCGTTATACAGCTGTGGTATTACAGTGATAGACTAACTGGGTTAGGTTAAAAATAAAAAAAGCCGGTCAATAGATAATGGAAGCCCTTCGTTCGTTGGATAGGATACTGGTGATAGACATATTGAACAAGAAAATAATAATAAATCATGTGTTTTCATAAAATTATTCTCAGCAAAGCTCGGTATAGTATTATTTTCCGATTTATTAAACGTGTCTGATAGTTTTAACCACGCTTTATGAACCTTAAATATTTTTACCACATCAATTTAATACTTTAGTAAATAACTAGTATACAAGCAAATTTTCTGGCATTATGGTTTCCAATTTATAAATATTTTGGTAGTTTTCCTTTATGCTTAAGGAACTACTTGGAAAATTTGAATAATTACCTCTATTAAATACAAACTAGAACGTATTATCATAAAACTCTTACTTTACTCTTCTACACAAAAAAGCTTTTACGTACATACAAATTGATAAAATAACATATAATATAATTATAATCAATAATTGAAAACAAATACACCCCTCCCTATGCTCAAAATCTAAAATTTAATTTAATTAGTAATCAAATAATTCTAAATAAACTTATAATTTTTATCAAATATTAAATATTCATTTATTGTTTTTTTTACAAATATTATTCAAGGGCCAATAATTAGTATAATTATGAAGTATATACAGATTAAATGATTTAGTACCTATAAAAAATTACTTTTATTCATGAATCCTAATTTATGACTGACAATCTCAAGTGGGTATTTTACATTATAACAAATTTAATTATGTTTAAATTGTATGATTATTATATTGAATAAAATTATATTTGGACAGTGTTTAAAGTCAAATATATTGTACCTTCATAATATGTGAAATATTTAATTTGGAAAATTTTGATTCTTAGGTGAAATATTGATTTCTTTTTGGCTTTATATACAAAATATCACTCCACTTTAGATGATGATGATTTTTATTGTTCAGTACAGGGATGCAATTTTGTCATACTTGATTAAAATATTTTTAAATTGATATAAAAGTTATAATCAATATAATTTATTTATTACTTCAATAACGGTTTAATTATTTATTTATTGCAAGTACAAGTACCGGTTATGTATCACTATTTATAGTTCAACTTTTTTAGATATTTAATTTATTTATTTATATACTAGTAATATTAACAATATTATTAGGATATGTTAAAATTAATCATTCCCCTGAAAATTTTATGAATCTACAATAACATCTACAAATCATAGGTAAATCTCACTCTGCGAGCATACCATATATTCCTGGATCCCATATGTATATTTTAATTAGTTAATTATATGAAAATAATACACGTAATCAATAAAATATTTAAAAATTTTTTTTTTTTTTATATATAATTATTTTTATTTCAAACGTTTTCTAAAATAATAAAATAAAATCACAATAAAACATGAATAGCACATACTATACTTATAATACAAAAATTCATAGTGACGAATAAAAATTATAAATATTTTTATCAGTTTTATCAGTAACCTATGTAACAAATTGTATGGACAGTTGGTTAAATAAAATACTGTTCGATGGTCTTAGATTTCCGGGTTTCTATTTTCCTAGCAACTATGATTTCCTAATAAATTGTAAAAGTGGTCTATTGTCGAATCAACAACGTTCCTAATTACTATGTATTTGTAACTATGACAACGAATTAAAATGTCACAGACAGACAGACAGACGGACACAGTAAGTGTATAGAAACCTAAAATAATGGTATTTTTCAAAATATAGTTAGTAATTATAATCAAGGAAATAATAATCATTTATAACTATAGATAAACTATAAATTAAAACGATTAAAAAGTAGTATACTTTATATCATTTTAATCACATTCATTAAATCAGATTTTTGCAATATGAATAAAGAAAGATAAGTAAGTAAAAAGCTGCATTTTGTTTTTATGTTTTTTACCAATTTTAAACTTTCGTGTTTTAAACATTATCTCAAATATCTAACATCTAACATTTTATAACAAACAATTCATAAAATAATCAGAGAAACTATAATTTCATCATTTGAATTGTATTCGAAAACTGAGAAAATATTAAAATTGCCGAAGTTTATACACTAGACATTCGGCTGAAATGGTAGTTTTGACTCTTAGTCGTGGGCGTATAAAGCCACGTGGGTAGAAAATTGATATTTTCAGAAAAAAATTATTGTACAAAGCCGTCGGTAGGGAAGGAGTAGTAGCAATATACAAGTACCGATATCGTGTCATATCACAATGGGAGTGTGTTGGATAAGGGTATGAAATCGAGTTAACATATATGTATTTATACATAATATATAAAAATAACATAGGTATCGCTTAAAAATATAGCTTAAAAAAACAAAAGGTTTTAAAAAATTTAAAACTGATCAATTAGAAATCACTTCTAAAACAATAAAATTTTTGAAACGTTTATATTTAATAATAACTCAATAAATAGCAATGTTATTCCATTAATTCCAATCAAAAGTTATAGCATGATAAAATTTAGAATTTGGATATAAAAAGTACTTTTTTTAAAAAAAATGGTAATTTAAAACCAGCTTATGGTTCTGAACTTTGGGAAATTATACATTTTATATGGAAACAAATTGATTTTCCAATTTAACCACTGATAAAGTGATAACAATTGCATTATAATATATATATATGACTTAAAAAGTATTTGTATACAAGAATTTAAGGTAAAATTTATTATAATACTTTTTAAATACCTTAGAAAAATGATGAAATTGTTGTTTGGACAATATTTAAAAAAATGTATACAATTTATTTTTATTTTTGTAATTAGTAAGTGATTGTATCTATTGAGTACTTAATATCTAAATATCTAACTGATGAATTCTATTTACATCAAATCAAAATATATCATACGAAGAACATTGTTGGTTAAAAAAATTTCCATTTAATAAAATAAATACATGTGGCGGGACGGTATAAAAAGTTTACATCTAATATAGGCGTAACCATAATGAAAAGGTTCTATCGACGGAATGTTTTTCATAGTAAAAAAAAACGTTTCCGATTGTACATAATAAATGACTGAATTCTAAATGATACCGTTTAAACTATTGGAATATCCGTGTAAAATTGAATTTGTCGATTTCGATTCCTTAGGATTTTACGTGTAAAAAGTCATGTGAACGAACGACCATATAAAAACGGTCATTTCCCGAACAACCCGGAACGGCCGTCCTGCGTATACCAAGCGCGCGATTTATTAACACGTTAATAAATTTAACAAAAAAAAAAAAAAAAAAAAAACCCCCCCGCCCCATATTTCGGTATAATATTTAGAGTAAAATGATGTGGAAAATTTTAAGTGAATTTTGGTATGAAATCGAGAATAAATATGAATAATATTTCGAATTTGAAAAACGACGGCCGGTCCTTAAAATATATAGTAGGTACCTATATTGGTATGTAAACACGTGGAATGTTCGGAAAGTATTTGTATGGAATAAAGCGCGTATAAAAAAAAAAAAAAAAAAAAAAAACAAAAATTTATTCCAAACGCACTAATTATTCGTACAAATACTTTGCCGTCCGTGTATATAAAATATATAAGCGCGTTTTTGTATGAAATATAAATATTTTGGTTGTGTTTTTTTTTTTTTTTTTTTTTTAATACAATACCGAGTGGTTACCTCAACGGCGGCGGCAGTACGAGTGGCCATGCGGCAATCACGACAGCGGATCGAACCGAGACCAACGGACGTACGACCGTACGTGAAACATTCTGCAGCACACTGTCTTGTCGAGTCCGTGTGCGCCGGTGTGGGCCGGCGGACGTGGCGGCGGCACGACACTGGCCCGCCGGTCCGCGTTCCGCGCCGGTCCCCTGCACCCGCGCCGTGGCGGCCGCCGGCGCCCCCGCCAAACGCGTGGCGAGCGTGCACGGCCACTGCCGCGTTCGCCCCTCGGAGTGCCCACAGTGGCGATACCCACACACACACGCGCGCGCGCGCGCGCTCGCACACATTTCACACCCCTCTGTAACACCCCTTAAACGAGTACAAGTGTCTATATATAGGTACTCGTAACGTTTATCGATTGATATTTTAAACGATTTGGTCAATTTAAACAGGGAACGTCGAGGAGAAACCTCATGGGATCGGGGAGGGGGGGCTACTTGAAGTTAGCCCCCCAACCCCTACTCAAAAAAAAATGTTTTCCCGTCTAAAACAATAGTTTTCTAATTCTGAAAACGAGTTTTAACATTTTTTTCCATTTATTTTCAAAATATTTGTAAAGTTTGGAAAAAATTGGAGGATATGAGGAAGATGGAGCAACTTATATCTATTATTATACTAATATCCGCTGCTTTGGACTTTTTTTTTTTGTTTTATCTCGTCACGTGTTTAAAGCTAAAAAATATTTTATTATAACTAAAACCCGAAACATAATTTTTTAATATTGTATTGGGTAGTTTTTTTTTCGCATCATCACTATATATATCTATTATAATTTCGATGTGTCGTCAATAATCTATTCAATATTGTAATGTTTATTGTTTAAAGGGCTTATATTGATTATATAATATACAATAAATATAAATATATAATACGCGCCTATATCGTGTAAAGTTGTCGAGTGTTAATAACGCGTGCGTGGTTTCCGTCATCATCGGCTGAAACAGAACAGGAATTTTGTGTTTTTGAAACGAATTATTTTTATAATTAATAGATTTATACATATACCTCGTACAACACGTGTAGATTGATTGATGTGTGGTGACACTATTGTACTTGAGAAAATATTATATCCACTACTACTCGTATATCGGTGACGTTTACGATCGCCTGCGGTCGTCCGTTTTGGCCGTTTTATCACTTTTGTCTACACGTCGCAAAGAATCCTTAGACTCCACGTCCTTATCACACATGCGTGCAGACCATATGGCTAATAAATAAATCTTTATTATCTATTCTTATACATTTTTATATTAATCATAATATTAAATGTTTAATCTGTGATATACATTTTTGTGTGTAAAATTCTATTCAATTTAACAATGACAGAATAGATTAACGTTTTAATTTGTATACAAATTTTT